>JAQGAU010000714.1:0-24632 GCA_034698045.1 Paramacrobiotus richtersi | reverse complement strand
CGCACTTTACTCTCACCTGGACTGCCGGTGCGGTTTGACTGCAAATCGAGGTGTCACCGGTTCAAGTCCGGTAATCCGCCTTTCCAGTTCGTTTTTCCTGAAATGCCAACGCTGTTTTTGTCAAAGTCGTGCTGAAGTAATTATGGATCCACTGGAATTTTCATGTTCACAAACACATTTCGCTTTTGCGGAAAAACTCCTTTCGCGTAGTCCTCTCCGCCGTATCATAGTGCTAATATACACCGGAACCGTGTTATGAACTTTTTCCTTCTCTCCGGAGTTATAGATCGTTATCGCTTTCGTGGACCTGAAGCAGATGAACCAGAGTTTGCAGGCAGTAGCAGTTTTGTGAATGTACTGGAGTTGCTACAGTTGTGGGAGTTTCATCCAGAAGATTCTACAACGTTGCTTAACGTTATTTACATTATGACTTATTGAAAAGTGTTATTACGCGTGGTTTATCCCTTTCTCATACCTAAATCAATCAGTAATTTTGCCCGTGATCATTATGTAAAATTTTGTCCATTTAATTTAATTGGTCGCAGAATACTCGCGCATGTTCCTGTTAAGCTGATTGGTAATTTTCGTGATTTTTGATTCGTCGCTTGTGACGTCGTCAAAACTTGTCTTGTTCTCGTTTTCAGCGATTGTTTGTACTAGTTAATAAGCCCATCCTCCATATGAACGTTTGACCTATTCTTGCAGTTTCCATGGTTAGGTGCACGCGGTCCCGTTCGCATGAAAAATGAGGCTATGTAGTCGCTCGCCACTCCCATCAGACATGTGTGGCTGCGCCTTTGCGCCTTGGCCATATATGCTCACGATTTACTCGGCTGAGGCAGAGCTAAATCCGATGGCACTCGTAAGTGGCACGAGGATCTCGTGACGAGAATTTGGGCTGTTGTCATTAGTTATAATAATTTATGACGAGCAATATTCTGGGCGCATATACTTTTGTTCTATGCAGCACCGACTTTGCAGCCAGGAACTTTCGTTTTCTGGATTGCAGCTGACAAAGGATACAGTGATTCAGAAAGCATTCTACTCGAGTCTTCAAGCATCTCCTGACATGTTTGCGAAGAAGACGTATCATTGGAATGTTGTAGATGTGGTCCGCAGTAAAGGCGTCATGCAGCGCGGTCTAGTTGTGGATAATCAGGAAACAGGAGTTCTCGTGGATTTCGATATACGTGGCAAAGACCCCGAGCTGATTCCGTTCCAAAATGCATATTTGGCAACATTCGACTGGAATTATGTGCACTTTGATAAAACGCCTGGCCTCGAGCCGTTGATTCTAAAGAAACTGTCCAAGGACCACCCGTGGCAATGGTACAGTGGAAAGCTGTTAGCCAGACCTTACTGCACCGATAGTTTCGCACTGGTGGAGATCGCAATTGGAGAGGAGACTATTCTGGATTGTGTTCGCTCAGATGCCGTTCGCATGCAATACGGATGGCCCCACAACACCGGAAGTCCTCTGCGGAAGACCGATTTCGTCAGAGAAAGTTGTCTAGTTCCGCGTGGGTTTTCCTACAGCACACAGTCCCTTGCACCCTGGCGGAAGCTCTTTCCACGAACACACACGATCGGAACTGTGGATAATCGGTTCCACTTCCTTCGTCGACGCGAGGATTATGATTATGATGGCAGTGAAGCTGATTTCAACAACGTTGGCGAAACGGTAAGGGAAAAACACCTACCTTGCATTGTATAGTAACTGTGCGCTAATGGTTTCAGAGAACAGTTTTGCGCGATGGAATCCGTAAAGTGGACGCGAACCATGAAGGGGACTGTGAAATGGAAGTGCCAATCAACAGGAACTTCAGCGATGAAACATCAGCACACAACAACTTAGAACTGTTCCACTTGGCCCCGGACATCCTCGGTATGGCTTTCTCCTTTCTCGACGGACGACAGCGGACCCTGATGCGCTCTGTATGTCCTGTTTGGAATAACAAGATCCTTTCTCCAGAATGTTCCAGAGAGATGGTGGTGGATCTGAGCGCTTGCCAGGGAAAAGAACATTTGTACATCCTAGGGGCGTGGCTGTTTCACTGTGTGACTCGGTGGACGAGATTTGTGACGATTACGCTGAGTGAAACTGGGCGAGGCTTGTCCTTCCAGCAGGTGGTCACCCTGCAGAAGGTCATGGAGTTTAAAAGTCCATTGTTGGCCCTGATTATGTCTGATGTGCAGTTGCAGTCGGGATGTATCTTCACACCAGCCAAAACTGCCTTTTCCGATAACATGAAACAAGTGTGCAGCCGGGTGATCTTCAAGAACGCTACACTCCCTGACTTGTTCATTAGCAGTTTTGATCTGGCAGATTGTTCCACTGGGACTTCTGGCTTCGATCTGCGTGTTGCATACGGCAGTGCTTGTGTTGGTTCGGCAGACGATTTACTGGATTGTTTTGAGAGAGCTGTTACCGATTTCACCGATCCGAAGAATTCCCGGGGTTTGGAGAGGGTTTCGCGGGTGATTGCGGCTATCGACAGGCAGCACGATGGTCCGGAACCTGTTCGCTGGCAAGAAACGGAAATTATCTACGTAAGTTACTAGTCTGATCTTATACTGTCCGTAAACCGGTCTAACAGCTGACTGAGTCTGTGATTATTGCACAGGTTTTGAGGGACTGGCATAGAAGCGATGCTCGATTTGGACCCGACACCGAATGGCAGCATGTTCGGTCAGCGAAGTTGTGGGACAATCTGATGACTTTGCGCCGTACTACCCTCACGGCCCTGGTTGCTTTGATCAGCACTTGGCGCTCCGTTTGAGGAACACTAGGCTGACCATCAAGAAGGGACGCTTGGTACAACGGGACCCCTGATTTCGATTAGAGGGGTTTTGGTGTCCAGCTGGTTGGTGCTGATGATGGTTGATTGCCCGTACTCCGTACCGTATTTGGCTCCTCTGTTTCTGCCATGAATGTTACTTCTTTGTCTAATCCGACTCAGTTTATTCTTTCCAACTCGATATAGTTGGAGAAATGATGTTTTTTACAGGACTCTGGTTGTTCTCCGTTGCATATGCTTGACATGATAACGCACTAGACATAGTTCGGGACTGAGCTGCAAAATTACAGTATGTCGATCCTGTCCAGCAATCTGCTACCATTCCAAACACATGTAAATCCGCTGAGAAAGGGTAAATCAAGTTTCGCGCTAGTACATGCAGATCTCTCTGGAGATTTCTTACAGTTTAGTCTGGCTAAACAGCTGACATGAACAACTGGACCGCAGTGTCCGAAGACAAGGGTCACTGCTTATTCCAACGCAGAACAGAGTTACACCGCGAAAGATCTTCAATATGTACGATCATGGAGACGAGCATTATTAATACCAGCAAAAGCGCACGTCGAAACAAAAAAAAAAAAAAAAATAGATTGCATGATGCAGATAATTTACGTAATAACAGACATCTATTAGGGTGTTTAATAATCGCAGACGTCTTACTCCCGCTGTACGCTGTGGAAAGTATTAACCGTCAAAGGCACCAGCCAGCTCCGCATCGGAATCAACCTCATCATAGTGATCAAGAAGCAACTCGTCGTCAATTTCCAAGCTCCATCGCCTTGTCATGCAAGCAAAGACACAACGGGTCGCATTGCGCAACGTCCGCCAATTGACAATCAGCTGCGCCGACTCAATGTCATGCTTCCACTCCGTGTTTGGTCCAAATCGAGGATCATTGACCTGCCATTCTTTCAAAACCTGCAGTCACATTAGCCAGGGTCGGTTACAAGGTTACAAGCCAGTAAAGAATTTGCCCGTTGACCGGCATACTCACTTTGATAATCTGGTTTTGGACATGCACATTTGCCGGCCAACCGTGCGTGCCACCGGCACCCGCAACCGCTCCCATAATCGCTCCTTCTGCAAAGACCAATTGCTTGAAATAGACAGGATCGGTAAATCTGCCAGCGGCCGCTCCGTCAAAGCAATCCAGCAGCTCGTTGGGTGCATCGACACTCACACTGCCATAGGCAATTCGCAGATGTCGGCCGCGTTCGCCAGCCATAATGCGTGAAATCACCTCGGCTCGATCGGGATGGATATGTAAACGATCCGGAGGTGAGTCAAACAAACTCCGGATTACAACGTCCTTGAAGATCAGTCGCCGACAGACTTGTTGCATGCTCTCAGAAAGCGCTGTTTTGGCTGGTGCCAAGATAGCTGCCGGTTGCAGCGCCACGTGATGGAGGACCAAAGCTGTCAACGGAGTCTTGAACTGCATGAGCCTCTGCAGGAAGATCACATCGTCATCCCTGAGCTTTCCTGGCGCGGTACCGGTCAGTGTAATCGTCACATATCTCGTCCACTCCGTGATACAATGTAACAGCCACGGGCCCCAGATGTGCCGCTTGCCTTTTCCCTGACACGCAACCAAGTCCACCACCATCGCGCGTGAGCATTTCGGCGAGAGAATTGTGTAATTCCAAGCGAGACCTACACGGCGCATTCTTGTCCGCTGTTGTCCGTCGAGAAAGAGAACACCATACACAGAATATCCAGGGGCAGAGCGTTAATCGACAAGCCTTTCAGCCTTTTCAGCTTGGGCCCCCCTTTACCACGGTTTCGTTCCGCTCTCTTCATCTCAACCGCTTTGCTGGTTCCGTCACTCAAAACTGATGTCTGAAAGCATTCATATTCCGTTGCATTACAAGCCTATTGTACACCGCGTTTTCTGAAGTGCAAGCCCATTGCTTTCGGTAGTAACTAGCATTTATCAGGAATAAGGGAAGTTTACTACTGTGTTTGAAATGTCCACTACACCACAGGTCTCACCTGCGTCCGAGAGCCATGTATGGAAATAATGCTATATTTTTTCGTACCATTTCGCCAACGTCCAGATCTTTATCATAGCGGAGCTGCAGGAAATATAACCTGCCATCCACAACTCCGATTGTATGTGTGCGTTTGAAGTGTTTTCGCCATGGCGCAATGGACTGCGAATCATACGAAAATCCGAGCGGAACAGCACATTCCTCCCTGACAAAATCATTCGTCCTCAACGGTTTTGCAGTGTCATGCGACTGTATGCGGACATTTTCCGAACGAACACAATCCACAATAACATCCTTTCCGGTTCGAATCTCCACCAGTGCGAAACTATCCGAGCGATAAGGCCTGACCAAAATTCTGCCAGGGTACCACTCCCAAGGCTGATCCCTGGATGACTTCCGCAGAATAAGTGGTGTAATCGCATCAAAATCCACATACGCCTCGGAATCGTAATGGTTGCTCAAATAGGCATTATGATAAGGAATCAGCTCGGGTGCCTTGCCAGCTATGTCGAAATCTACAAGCACTCCAGATTACTGTTTATCCACCATGAGACCACGTTGCAGGGTGCCATGACTGCGCCTTACGTCCACAGCGTTCCATTGATACGCCTTCCTCGCAAACATATTAGAATTTCTAATCCTGGCTCCTCTTCGGAATTCAAAGTTCGGATTATAGAAGTGCAGTGTGCTCGGATGTCCTGAAATGGGGCATAGAACCAGAGAATTCAAGCACTAATGTTTAGCATTTGATTCCAACGCGCAACGATGCAATGGAACATTCTCCACAATCACAGAAATGTACGATACGAATACCCTGGTGTAGCGCGGACCAGTATAATGCGTTTGAATTACAGAAAATGCCTGTGAAGATGGCGTGGTGATGTGTGTAAGACAGCGGGTGTGCTATGCGGGAAAGCCTAATACAGCCGGCTACTTCATTTTTGTGTTTCACCCACTCTCGTGTCAGACTCCGCCCCGTCTCTCTTTACCACAAGTTACAGCTGCGGCCGCCAAAAATCGAGCAAAGATCGGGCCGTAATAAAGGGGGGCGGGGGGGGGGCGGTTACACAGTCTCCGGTGCTTTTATTGTCTTACGCTCGCCTGTCGCGAGACAAAATAATGACCTGTTTTCTATGAGAGAAGTTTCGAAATAAACTGTGTGCAACGAAGACCCCGTTTGGGTTGAATTAAGCAGTATTGTGAAGTAAATCGCCATAAAAGTATGTCGACAATTTCCGCCGACGCTGATTCACCGCTCTGGCTTGTGACTCAATGTAATTGATAACATAATGACCGGATAGTACCGACAATATAAGATTATTCTAATGGTGCAGATCAATTCAAATGGTGCAATTTTGTTCCCAAACTATATCGGCCGCGGTATCATGCTAAACATACAACGAAAAAACAACCCGAATCCCGAAAAAAAGCAAAATTTCTCGAACATCGCAGTCGAAAGAATAAACCGATCGGCGTAAACATCTCAGTAACATTCATGACAGAAAACAGAAGAGTACGGACAAGCATTAACATCAGCCAAACCCTCATCGGAATCGTGCTCCTATCGAGGAAAACGTTCATTTCTTCATGGTCAGCACGGTGTTCCTCCAACGGCGCTTCATGTGCTGATCAAAGCAACCAGTACCGAGAGGGTAGAACGGCGCAGTGTCAGCAGATTGGCCCACAACTCCGCTGCCTGAACATGCTTCCACTGGGTGTTGGGTCCAAATCGAGCATCGTTTCTCTGCCACTCCCTCAAAACCTGCCATAATCACGAAATAACATCTGCAGAATGAACTAAAAAACTGTTTTAAAAAAAACTTGACCGTTCACAAAATTTAATAGTCAATAGCAATAATGTGTAATGGAACTGTTCATGTGAGAAATGCTTACATTGATAATTTCCATTCGTTTTTGCCAGCGTACAAGGCCCGGAAGAGCGTCCTCGCTGTTGGCCGCCGTAATCACTCGCGAAACCTGCTCCAAGGCACAGTGGTACTTTGCATCGGCGAAATCGGAAGCACCCATGTCAAAACAGTCCAGTAATTCGTCTGGCGAACCAACACCGACACTGCCGTATGCAACACGCAGATCCAAGTCAAAAGTCCCCGTTCGGGAACAGGAACGATCCAGACGGGTGTTAAACAAGTCCAGGATGGTGACGTTCTTGAAGATCAGTCGACTGCACACTTTCTGCATGGCATCGGGGACAACCGTTTTAAGTGGTGTGAAGATAGCTCCTGGCTCCAGCTGCATATCGTACAATATCAACGCCACCAATGGACTTTTAAACTGCATGATCGTCTGCAGAACGACCACATGGTCCACGGAGAAGGCTTGCCCAGTTCTACTCAGTGTAATCGTCACATATCTCGTAGCCGGAGTGACACAGTGAAACAGCCACGCTCCCAGTACGTACAGATGTCCTTTTCCCTGAAAAGCGCTCAGATCCACCATCACCGCACTGGAACATTCTGGCGAAAGGATCTTCTTATTCCAAGCAGGACACACAGAGCGCATCCGGGTCCGCTGGCGTCCGTCGAGACAGGAGAACACCAGACCGAGAATTTCCAGGGACAAGTCGGTAAAAGACAGTTCCGGGATTTTAATTATTCCGTTCTCCATATCCCAGTCCCCACGGTGATTCGCGTCTACCTTTCGGATTCCGTCTCTCAAAACAGTGGTCTGAAACCATGATTTCCTGATTAGTATACTACAATACGAATGCAAGGTGTTATTGTCTTACCGTTTCGCCAACGTTGAAATCATAATCATCGCGCAGGTGAAGAAAATGGAACTGGTTCTCTACATTTCCGATCGGGTGTGTGCGTGGAAAGAGCTTGCGCCAAGGTCCAAGGGACTGTGTGTCGTAGGAAAATCCAGGCGGAACAGCACAGCTTCCCCTGACGAAATCGGTCTTCTGCAGAGATTCTCCGGTGTTGTGGGGCCCTCCGTATCGTATGCGGACGGCATCCGAGCGAACATAATCCATAATAGTCTCCTTTCCAACTCCAATTTCCACCAATGCGAAACTATCGATGCTGTAAGGTCTAGCGAGCACTTTTCCACGGTACCATTGCCACGGTTGGTCCTTGGAGGGTTTCTTCAGAATCAAAATCTCGAGACGATCCATTTTATCGAAATGCTCAAAATTCCAGACATCGAACGTTGCCAGATATGCATTCTCAAAAGGGATCAGCTCGGGCTCCTTGCCAGGCATGTCGAAATCCACGAGCACTCCAGAGTCCTGCTTATCCACAACAAGACCGCGCTGCGTGACTCCGTTACTGCGGACCACGTCCACAGCATTCCAGTGATAGGTCTTCTTCGAAAACATGTCAGAAGGTTCGAGTAAAATGCCTTCGGATTTGCTCTATCCCTTTCCAGCTGCAGTACAGAATATGACGATTATGAACTGTGATAACGCTAAAAAAATGTGAGATATCACAAAATTACAAATATCACAAATCTGAGATCTCCTCACGAGATTTTCGTGCCACTGACGAGTCGAACGAGAATCGGATTTTACTCTGCCAGCAAAACGGCTAGAACTAAAGCGTGGTTGAGCATATGGCCACGCACATGTCTGATGGCAGTGGCGAGCCAAGGTGTAGGAATGGTGGGGGAGGGGGTGCAGTTCTACTTCTGGTCGGAAACACCGCAGTATTTAATTACATACTTCGCCAGTGCTGGAGAGTTATGGTACCAGATTTGCGTGATATCGCAGGGTCCATTAAACCTAACGGAAACAAAGCGTTTTCGGACGATAGCCTTTGGGGCTTATCCGGTTAAGACAGCGAAGAGGAGGAAAAAGCTGAGGATTTTTTCATGGGCCGGATCGGATGTCTGACTAAAATCGCCGCGTTTGCTGATCTTGTGAGAACTAAATTTAGCTGATGATGAGTCATCTTTGGTTTTTCGTCGATCCTCTTATTGTCCTTTGATGTCCTTTGTTTTAACTGTACACTTAATGTCCTTTGATGTGCTCGTAAAACATTATCAGGAGCATTTCCTCAGGAACTAAAGGCCACATTATCCTGTTCGACTGACGGTATTACATATCAGTTACTAACAGTCCTTTTTTTCGGCCCACGAAACATGCCACTGCAAATGTTTTCCAAACACAAGAAGTCGAATTACAATACACCGACGGTAAGCGTCGGTCTGCTATCAGCCACGTGATTAATGCTACTGTTCGACAAGCAACCTAAATCAGTAATTTTGGCAAACTGACTCTAAGAACGAGTCAACAGAAAACACACCCATAACCGTACGCACAGCGATCATTAAAAAACGAGTCATCAGAATGACCATGTGTTCTCTTTCCACACAGGCGAAGTAGGTTCGTCAAAGGCACTAAGAAGTGCAGACGACTTAGATTTGTCCAGCGTTTTCGTGTAGGAAGTTGATGGCCGCCAACTTGAGTCCGCCCAATCCGCGAGCCACTGCCAAGTTCAAGTAGGGGGGCGCCGTCTTTGCACTGGAAGGAAAAAAGAGATTTATTAATTTCTTTAATACATATTAGCCCTTCTCAAGCCTTCACGAATGTGATTCGGCCCGAACTTATCACGGACAACGCTGCAGCCAGTAATAGTGCATACCCATCAGTATGCGTTTGTGATATCTGAGAGCACGACGGTAAAAGTATATAAACAGCACGAACGTGAGATAAGACAGTACGTGTGTGGATGAGAGTATCGGCCCGAATGTCGTTACCCAACTGTTTAGAGCCGAAACGCACATTCAGCATGAATCGAGCTGCCGGCCAATGATAACAGCGCTAGTGCCGATAACGGTTTCGGGCCGTTACATTCGGCTTCACATTCGTGAAGGTCTGAGAAGGGCTAATATTGTACATCAATGACCTCCTCAAAACCGAGATGGACGGTTGTGAACTGGAATGCTTCGCGGACGATACCATCATCTACAACACTGGTAAGACGAACGCGGAAGCTGCGACCAAACTCCAGGCTGCTTTGGACCGTGTGAATACATGGTTCCCTGAAAACACCTTATGCGTAAATGAACGGAAGTGCAGACAACTTATTATATTTTTGGAACGTTCGAGGGATAAGTCTATGTCGCCTGTCGTGCTGAACAACCACCCTCTGGAGGTGGAGCGGAGTGTACGATACCTGCGCGTTGTAATCCATCAACACCTATTAAAGTGGCAAGACCAGTATGATAAAGTGCAGAAGAAGGCCAGTTTCGGCATTGCCATGATAAATCTTGCAAAGGATGGATTAAGCTTGCCTCAACGGCGGAGTCTTTACCACGCTTGCTTTCAGTCACACTTAGACTGTTCACCTGTGTGGTCAGCGGCGTCCTCGACTCTGCGGGAGAAGTTAGCTAAGCTACAGCGTTAACAATTGCGAGCTATCACTGATTATAAGAGCAGGTTAACCCTGCACTGTATCAGAAACTGAGGATCATGTTCTCACTGTATCGATGGAAGCAATGCGAAGCGGTGTGGTTGTACAAAATCTGGAACAAGAGAACATATTTAACCGACTTGGTGATCTTTCGCAACTTGACAGCACGTTACAACCTGAGGAAAACGATCAGGATCGAGGCGACTGCGGCAAAAAAGATCGGGGGAACAACGTTTGCGATGCGGCTAAAAGAACTGTTTGTGTTAAGTCAGAAAGTTAATGGCGAGATTCTGAATTCTGGTCGGGTTTTTTAAGTTTGCTGGGTTATCCGCTCTTGTGACTTAAAAATAATAATAATAATAATAACAGTAGAACCTGCAGCTCTGGTCATAGTAAACCTAGCTATATATAACGTATATAGCCGCCGATACAAAAAGAATACGAAAAGAAGCTACCTATATATAACGTATATAGCCGCCGATAAAAAAAGAATACAAAAAGAATAACTGTGCTAGACTGAACTGTAACTACCTACACCTACCTGTTGCAAATCGGTTCATTTTTGCTGTATGATTTAATGATAGCATTTGTTTGGGTTTTATAGAAGAAGAGCAACATCGCTGGCTGGATCGTGTCGTTACTTTATGACTGCTTGTACTCATCAGTAATTCCAATGCAATCTCGATACCGCGCATTTCGTTTGATGCAAACATGTGCACCAGCTGAACAAAGCGACCAGCGACAACTAAAGCAACATTCGTTTAATTGCTGAGGAATAGAGAAAATGATGTATTAGGGCGAATGCTGACGAGTATGCTGTAAAAAGGCACCGTGGGGTGTAGTCATTACTGAGGAATGCAGGTCACCGTAAACGAATATCCTCCAGTGTTACCAGCATCAGATGCTATGAAGGTGGCTACAGACTGCAACATGAAAGAACCCGCTGTTATAACTGCCGCTGCATCACAATTTGTAGAATGTCCCTGTTACAAGGCGCTGTTTTTATGCCTTTACTGCTGGAAAAACACCTTGCACTATCGCCGCAAGGTATTGCACTGTAGACTTACAAAAACAGACGCCGGAATTGTCAGCTGTTTGGGAGTCTGGTGGGTCGGGCCACAGTATGCCATCTTGTTAATGTTCGTGACGGCTTTGTTGCAATCCTGCAGAGATGTTGATTAGTATCTCAATGTATATGAAAATATTGTAAGTACCGGGCGGACTGTAAACCGCTAGCTGTCATTTTGCCCTATGGCCGGCGAATCTTTTGGAACTTGGTCTAAAGTCAATTTTGTTGTTGTTTAAAGAAACCGGCAGAAATTTGTTGTTGAAAACCGGGGAAAGTCGATCGACTAGCTTTCTGTTACAAGGTTTAAGTTTAGAAATTATGCAGTTCTCTGATTATTATATTGAGTAACGGTACCAGTAACCAGATAGACAGCCAATCGGACGTATAATGCATACGTTACTACGATAAACTGCCAACTGTCCCACGGGAACTGGTCACAGGTTCTTACCGTAATAGTAGGGAATATGTAATCAATATCGACCTGCAACGATTATAAGTCAGCCGCTCATGCCACCCCACACAGTTGCTCGACATTATTATATAATTATCATGCTATATAAAAGGACCCACATAGAATTACCTGGAAAGAGCCTCCCGGGCAGGAAAATAGGAAATTGTCGCTTAATATCGCGCCGGAGGAAAACGTGCCAGAATTGAAAAGTGTTAATTTGTTTCCAAATTGCATATTCAAGCTGCATCTTGCGCCTACAATTCTCTTCATTACTAGCCGAACTACCCGCTCTTCGACGCACTATCAGCTTTCCCGTGTATGCGTGGTTTGAACTATAGAATATTTTACTGTACTAAAGCTGTTACTAATCGACGGCAGAAACTGGAATGATACAGTATGTTACTCACATGCCAACGCACACTATGTACTCTAAACCGTAGAGTGCAAAGTAAAGGAAATTAGCACGCACCGGTGGCTATCACAGCGTCGTTAGCCATGGCGAGAACACCATTTGCACATCGCGTGTCTGGCGGGGCAGTGGTCGTTGGTGGTATTGTGGTCGTTGGTGGCGCTAGTACAAATCCAGCTAATCTTATCTGTATATCTTTATCAGTGGTAACCGTGCTAACGGAATCTTATGTCTGTCGCGCCTGTATGCACTACGGTACGGTACGTAAAAACGACAACCATGCCAGAACCCACAGGGCTTCTGCTGATCAGTTTTTTTTCACACGGCTGAACTATGCCGTACTATGATGGCACTACAGTAATACGAAATTCGCCGTTCCTTTCCAATATTTCCAGGAACAACTTATAATGGGAAACTATATACACTGAGCAATGCAGTTGCTCTTATTTACCGACTAGCGAGCGAGCGCCGTCGATCAGACAGGTCAGACTAAAGATCAATTTTCTAAACGGTAAAACGTTAGTTATATTATTAGAAGCAAGTTAAACCATCATGGACTTATGCTTTTGTAGCTTAGCAAAATTTTTCATGCGTAAGGTGTTGACCAGAACAGAATTTTAAAAAAGTAAGACGAGCTCCGCAACATGAGTGAAAAAGGTAACTTTGATTTAATATATTATGCGGTAACCATTTGACACGGTATCACATACTGGTAGGGCAAGTGGCACTGGTTGTTGTCGGACAAGGACCACAAGGTGCACAAGTTGGCGATGTACATGGGGCACATGTTGCCGGTTTTGCTGCAAAAAGCGCGCTAGAGAATTCGTGATACGGTATGTATCCCAAGCAGTTAGCACCGTAATAATCGCAACGGATAAAACAGCTGAAATTCTAGTTTACCGGTCGTGGTCGTCGCGTATCTTAAACACTTTTTGCCACTGATGTCAATAATTCCAAGAGTGGGATCGCAGATACACTTCCGACCACGGCAAACGGATGCAGCATCCGCACAACGCCGTTCGGGAGCGGCGCAAGGGCATCCTAACGCTGCATTCCCGACATACCCCTTACATGCGTCGATGAATGCCGTGTCGGCGGGGCTCGAGTTATCCACAAGCTTTCGTGAAAGGGCCGGATTGTCGTTGGAAGGAGCCGGCGCCTGTGACGGATTAGCTGGGGAGATATTCGGGCTGGCGGAGAGGAACGGGTACCGTCCTAACGGGACGAGGGGCATGACTGGCTGAAGTTGCCCGACAATGGGGCCCGAAAACACGAACAAGTATAATATTACTATGGTAAACATCATCCGCAGAAACCTGCCAAGCTGACAAGCAAAAGTCTGGACGCCGAAATTACCCATTCTAAGACAACAAGTCAGAACACTTCTCATGACCAGTGGCTAACAGATGGATCCAGCCGTGACCTTCCACTAAAACGAGCTCGCAGACCGGCCGTGTGCTAAATATCCGTCTGTATTATGAAACAAAGCGCTTCACAAAGACTGGATGCCGAAACGAGAGTTCAGCCCAAAGCGGGGGCCAACTGAGGTTGCAACATTATATACAAAGAGTGCATTGTCCTGTACACAGAGAGCAGAAAGTGCCAAAGGGCAATAGCAAAGTTCACCCCGGTGTTTAACAAAAACTGCATGTTATGCTGTTCTGAGGGTGTTTTCAGCCATACCCACAGAAGTGACTTATCACCCGGCATCCGTCGTAAATCAGCAACGATGATTAATGGCTACCAGAGAACAGAAGACACGAGAGGTGCACGGCCGTAAACGCGACAGCTCAGCTGCTCAGCCGAGGACAGACGGAAGACATTGACGAATTTGTTTTTAAGGCGATGATTGCTGCGGCATCTGAGCGGATGTCGATTGATCATTGTTCTGCGCACGCTTTACGGGACTTGTATCACTTCGTTGTAGGCTATTTTGACGTATGAGCGGCTGCTAGAGATAATTCGAACATACTAAACCCTGACTGCAAAGAAAGCCTATGTATCACATTGTGCCGAAGATGGTTAATTTTATTAAAACGGCAGAGCAATGGTAAAAATCTCTATCGCTTCTAATGTACGGTAGAAAGTAGCAAAACGAGTTTTGTTGACTATTCTTCGACAAAATAAGAGGAAGGACTTGTCGTTAACCATACGGTTAGCAGGTCGAGTGAGACTGACCGTTGCCGAGCTGATTTGCACATATTGTATTATTCACATGAAGTACGCGTCATGCATCAGATCGATTAAAAGATCGTTGCTGGCTGCAGATGACCAGTCATTCAGCATTGTGGTTGGTTTCTACTCGGGGACCAAGTTAATGCAACCGCGCGACTACCACAACTGTACTAAAAGTGTGTCAGAAGATGGTTCGCACGGTTTGTCAAGACTTAGTGTGAAAAGCGGCGGACGACGGCGTGATCGCCACAACGCCAGGAACGATGTGGTATTGTGATCCCTATAGGCAATGCGGACATCGACACTTACTCCACGCGAATCATCAGATCCAGATCCCCGCGTCAACCGGCACCACATGTTACAGAAGAAGGCCGTCGCAAACCTGGTGACACCGCCGCCCACGGCCCAGGGCGCCATAAACCCCGCCCCCGGTGTCACCCCGACCATCCGGGCCACCACGCCGGAACAGAATTCGAAGGACCTTGCCAATAGTTTCCTAGCGCCGGAAATGCTTGTTGGCACATATATCCGGTCGGACAAGTGTAAATGTATGCAGAAACAGCTCAAAGCCAAAACCTGACAAACAGCTGGCCCCATTGCATAGCTTTGGTTATCGTCAGAAAGAACGCTAGGTTTAAATTCCCATGTTATCAGTGCCAGCCATTGTCACGAGTGACGTCAAGGTCAACCACATCATCATGAGTCACAGCAGTAGAACCGTCTAGAACGGTCCTGAACCGTCCCGCACGATCGCGTACCATCGCGTATGATCGTGAATCATCCCGAAGCGTCTAGAGCCGACAAGCCGGCTTCCGCTTGCGGGGTATATAAGGCAGCCCATCTGGCTGTACCAGACCAGTCCCGTTCAGTCCAACCAAGGGATATCCAGAAGCAGCGCTAGCCTAGCTAGCTGTATAGTGGTCTATGGGCAGATATAGTGAATAAAGTCATTTGCATCCCTGTTCTGGTTGTTTCGTAGTAGAGTACATAGGGCTCGTATATGCACACCAGGTAGAACTCAGTCACACAGTTGTGACACCATTACCAGCATACTTCAACCTGGGCCAAAGCATATGCTGCTTTTTTTACGGCACACCGAACAGCCCAGCAGGTTGCCGACCGCGGGCGGTTCGCACTGGTGCAGCTGTGACGGTTTTGTTTGCGGCCGTTGTGATGAAGCGTAGTCGGCTGTTAGTTTCTTATTGTTACATCTTTCTTCTGCCTGCGTTGTAATGGATTGTCCATGTGTCGGGGCGCCGCGAGGGACCCGCCCCCTCGACAATGCACCGTTAAGTGATTTTGCGCTTTGGAATGATGATCAGGGTGTGTGCCAGTCGTTGCAGGATCGGTTCAGTTTTCGGGGTAATTTTCATAGACTTTGAGATGTCTAAAACGAAGAAGAGTAACTCGAATGTGTCGTCTACGTATGGGCGATCATCTAGTCTTTATTGGGAATGTGATCCAACGAAGCTGGCGCTAAAATAACTACGGCCGTTATATCTAAAAAGTGACAACAATCCACAGCAGTCTTATCATTTAACACCGTCTTAGTACGTGGCAATGTACCCACCACTGATGCCATGGTTCCCCTAACGACAGCAGTCGAAAAACGTTGTTTCAAATTTCAAAAAAGCAGAAGACTTTCTCGACTTTTCAACAAGTTTCTGCCCACATCAGCACCCTGCATTTCGAATGGTGCAGCGCGTGCGCCGGCTTATATGAAGTCCAGCCAAGCATTCTATAACCAACAACAGCCAAAATAACATACCAGAGAAGTACGTTATTATTGACGCGGAAACCAGTGACCAGTCCCGGTCGGAAGACAAGGAATCCAGTTCCCGACCAGGCAGAGCTCCAAGAAGAGCAGAATCAGCAGATGCTACTTGTCCTTACACGAAGTCTAACCTTAATCTAATTCCTAAACTCTAACGTCCAAAAACGTGAGCAAGGTTATCGAAACAAGGCGCGCAGTGATCTTCTCCGTATTCTGGAAATCATATAATGTCGCTGCCAAAACATCTTCGGCGTATTCACGCAGTAAAATAGCAAGACAGTAGCTACATTTGGGGTAACAAATGGAGGCGATTGCGGATCAGATCACTTTCCACATTGACAATCGTGCGGGTTGCAACTACATGGCAGTCTTTTTCTTTGCGCAATCCTGGTGTCACGGAATTGGTTCGCAGCATTTATTTCATTGCGGCGATAAATAACGTCATATTTGCGTTAAACATATTTCTGGATCCGGCAATCTTGCAACGGACGCTCTATCTCGTAATAGACTTGATGTTTTCCAATCCCTTGTCCCTGAAGCCGCTAGTGCCGGCATTCCCGTTATTAACGGGCTTTGTTTTCTTCCTAATTCGTTGAAACTTCACCGGAAAATGTCATCTGTCTCGCCCCAGATTATATTTTTGTGTTTCAGAGGCGGAGCATAGTCTGCGTTATTATGACTCATTGGCGGACCATTTATTTATTCTGCATTTATCTACTAATTCTCCGAACAGTTATCATTCTGCTTTTCAAAAGTTTAGGCAGTTTTGTGTGCATCGCGACGGACTTCCCAGCTTATCCACGGATTTGTGTACCGTTCGTAAGTGGCTTTTTTGTTCGATTCTCGCTTGTCTTATGCTTCGTTGAAGTTGCATATTGCTGCAATCTCTCTTCTATGCACAAAATTTCAACCATCCGCTGAATGTGAATTCGGATTGCCGGCTTTTGGGTTTGTTGGCAGGTTTCAAGCGGCTCCGTGGGTGTGCCCGAAGTCCCGTCCGGCGTTCACCGTTCATAATCTTCATTACTTTATCCATCACATATCTATCTACCCTGGCTTCTAATCGTTTCGATGCGTTAATGTTGTGTTTCCCGATTACTTTGGTATTCGCTGGATTTTACATTCGGCGGAATACTTTTCACCAAATTCACCGTTTGTCCATAAATTCTCCGATAAATGTATTTAAGCGGAATGATTACATTTCACTTGCCCATGCGGTAAGCAGCTGCGCAATATAATAGTCCGTGTTTATTGCTGTACCATAGAATGACATGCGTAAAGCATCAAGCTCCATCAAGCAAGAAGCAATTGGAATGTTCTTGTGTTCTTCCGGCAGCCGAATAGTTTGATTTGGTGACAGTGAAAATCGGCGGTTTTTTTGGGTAAAAGTCAGTCGCTGTCTTTAATTGGCGGTGTATATTCCCACGTGCTCGTCTGCGGATCCCAGCCGGCATCTTCTCCATTTTCAGCCGCATCAAATTCATGCCGGTCGGCGAACATAATGGCAAGAGCTCGTAACGTCAGCCGGAGAAGACCTTTCAAGCTAACAGACTGGAGATCCACTTTTGTCCAATCAATATCGGGAGGGATATCCAGGCTGCCATTTTCGTATCTACGATCACTTGTACCATCAGATGAGTAATCTTTTACCATTATACTTCAATCGACAAAAACCCAGGGACAATGTTGACACAATAAAAGTTCCAAAATTCAAATAAGAAATTTATCCTAGTTAGCACGTGAATGAACAGTAGTCAATTTACTATTAGGTAAATTCGAAGGCGGTTACTACAGAGTACAGTTTGGCTAATTATGCGGTAGGCTCCGTGTGCCGGTATGCTCACAGGGTTCTGCCGATCTGATAGTGTTCAACTAGCAGATATGCCGTTAATGGCAAGGTGATATGACAGTGCTGGCGCTAAACATTATTACGGCAAGAAACGTTACTGTTTTAGAACTAGCACCGGAAACACTAACACCATTAGGCGGTATACATTTTTATAGAAACCAAAAACCGAAGAGCTGTACGTTTCATGACTAGCGTACACGTGCAGCTATTGTGCGCGCGGGATCAAATATCTCCGAAATTTTGCCCTACCCGAGCAATGCCCTACCCGGAGCTGACAGCGTGATGAGTGTAGGCAGGGTACGATTTTTCGCCGCACATGTTTCCGATGACACTACTCTGAGACTCAACTGATCCCGCGCGTACAGCACCTTATCAGTACGTCGAGCGAATAGTGTTGTCATACCGTTCAAGAAAAAGCCGCAGATCCGCAATGGCAACAGCTGGGCCCGGTCCGTATATCCTCCGGTCGACTCCGTCCGCTTCGCGGCAGGATTCTGGCAGTTTCCACGTGGTCAGTCGCTCCCATTCGGTTCGCACCCTCTCTTCCATGTCGGTGGGCATTTCGGGAAAGTAGCGCTAAAAACATTCAAGGAGCGCCAGCGCCTCGATGGCCGCACCTTTTGTCGGAATTCGGTCGTTGGTGATAACAATCTCCACGTCATTACGACTGGCCTAGTCATGGTTGAAAGCATGGTTGTGACACGAGCCAGTTTTATGAACTGAGCAACTGAAGCGATTGACAGTCATTTCTGTCATTACAGTATACTTTATGCACAAGCATTTCTCTCGCCTCCTGTGTAAGCTTTAGTATTGGTTAGCCCACTGGTACGAAAATGCTTTCAACCCCCTAAAAAGGTAGTTTAGAAGCGTCATTATATTTGGTGAAAATCTTAGAAAAATAAAAATCTCACTGACAGATATATGCACGCTGGTTTCCGTGTAAAACTGCTGAAATGTGAGATCTGCCAAGTACATATCCGGGCATTCTGAGTAAAGGAGTTAACTTACGAATATAGCAGATCGTTTGCACCGATGAAACGTCCACTGCCGCCCACGCTGCAATAACATTCTCCAGCGTCACATTCTGCATACCAATGAAACGTGCCGGGATATCCCCCGCAATCTCATACATTCGCACGCCGTTGTCCGACCAGTCGACGATAGCCATTAATTCGCGATCCAGCCGCAGTTTGGAATCCTTCACAACCAGTGTGTCCAATTGTGGGTTCATCTTCTTCACTGTACCCAGTACTTTCTTGAAGACCCTGAAGGTGCGAAGGGAACGTAGAGTGACGGTCCTGGTGGTCGGGGGGTCACCGACCGCTGCAGGAGATCGATCAGTTCGGTGTCGACGTGTTCGTGGTATTCGTTGCGGTTATCCAAGCCGCGGTAACCGCAGTCCAGGTGGCTCTGGTCCAGTGTGACATTGTCCCCGTTCACCGTGCTGCAGATGATCATATTATACATATGTGATACGAAGGCGTCTACTTTCGTCGTGCTGATTGTTTTGGCATTTAACAATTTACCTTGTAGTAGTCTCTTTATGAAGAGTTGTGAACTATCAGGTTTATTAATGCGTAAGTTGTCTATGAGTTGCGTAAGTCTATGAGGGAAGATTCAGCACGATCACTCTGTTGATCAGATTCTCGTAGAAGACTACGCTGAGTCAGCTTCCTCATTAACAACTTTGATCAGTTATCAATTTCTTTTTAAAGAGGTTGAAATCCCTCTCAGCCCACCAAAGGCTGTATCTCCTGAAGCACTGTTTGTTTCTACCGAAGATCCTTTATGGTCTGCGCACAGGTAGGTGTTTTGAGCACACCGATCTTCTCTCCGCGCTGGACAAGACCCTTCGTGTTGGAATTAGATCAGCCGCTGATATTGATGTAAACGGCTTCCAGTGTGAGCAGATGACACTCCCCGTCAGATTCGGAGGATTCGGCATCCGTCCTACGGAATCGCTAGCTTATTGAGTTATGACTCGAAAGTCAAAGAAGACCTTATTAATACCGGTTTTGCGATAATAAACAGTCGGGGTTTGATTGATGTACTTTTACGGCAGTCATTGCCGCTGCATCTGCGCGAGTATTAGCCATTGCGCTCTGCATGTTATACATTACTTGCGCCGCTTTTTCAAACCAACCAGAGACAACCACAATCCACAATAACATCCGTAACAAGTAAGAAAAATAACAACAGTTAACATTGCAACAGAGCAAATACAGTTGATTGCAAACGCATCATGAAACGAAGTTCATGAAGGCGGCTTACAGGTTACCGTAAACGAGTATTCTCCATTGGATGCACTCCCGGATGCTATGAAGCGGTATGCAGACTGCAAAACAAAATAAAGAACAGCCCGCTATCATAAAAGGGTTACTAGATCATATTATCTACAATGCCGGTGTTATCGGGCTTGTAGATAGCTATGCTTTTGTTAATTACAACTGACAGGGAAATAGTATATGCGCTCTCGCCTTTTTTGCGATAGCAGACTTACAAAGAAGGGAGCGTCAATCGTAAGCTGTGGGGGACTGACGGGCTCGATTGGTGTGCCGCAGTACTTGTAACTGTAAATGTTGATAAAGGCATTGAAACAATCCTGCAAGGCAATCGATGAGTACAAACTAATATAGCAACTTTTCGGCATTATCATGAGTAGCTCGACATGCTCGTAGTCTCATAAAATGTATAACAAATCTTCAATGCAGTAAGATGGATGCACTAGGACTACATATTCGCAAGAATGATGAATAAATTACGAAAAAGGAATCGCACAAATGCGGTTTTACAGCGGACGACACATGGTCCAGCTCCGAAAACAATGCCAGGTTAAAATACTGTTATTTGGTGACGAACTAAAAAGAACATGCAAACTAGATTTTTGTTAAGATTTCGACAATGGAACTGTTAACTGTACCAAATGAACTGGCCATTGGTTCTTACCCCAGTAGGGAATATGGAGCCGATATTGACCTGAAACAAATATTAGTCAGAGCAGCTCACGCAAACTACAGTGTTGTTCGCGTTCTCCTAGAAATACTTATGCCGAATTACCAGGAAACTGCCACCCGGACAGATATATGTAGAGAGGTCGGTATGTCGCGTGCTTGCTTGTCCCCCATCCCCCGTTTCTTCAATTGTTTGTCCAAACTTCATAAAGCGGCACTGTATCCCTGTAATTAGGTTCGACGTTTCTTCGAAATATCATCGGGCTTCACCGCAACGCGTTCAAACAATGTAAGACTGTGTCTTATCATCCATACCCGCGTCTATGCCGAAGGCATATCATCACCATTAATAGTATTATTATCAAGGGTCGCAGAGAGTACCACTCTCACAAAAACCACCGTCAGAAAGTAAAAACGCTCGGTTCGCTCGTTTAATTAGTGTGATATGTGGAACATTTGTGCATGATCGGCGATGCGAATGATCGTTCAGAAATTTGTGCTTGTTGTTATCAGGAGACCGACCTTTTCTTGATATGATTGTGCCAGATCGGTTTTTGATGTTTTTTGTGCTGATGGTGACTGATGCTCGCTCAGGGCCGCCGAGTGCTCTGACTGATATTGGAAATATGGCATGTTACCACCGTGCTTTGTACGCTTCGTTCAGATCGCTCGGGACTGCATGCTCGGCATCTGGCCGATAGCCCTTCCAGAGCGGAGTGAAAGTCGTCTATACTCAGCTCGAACGCATCTGTTGTCCTCCTATTACGGAAGTGTACACAGTTTTTCGGACACGAAAACTTTCTTCAAAATGACCCGATTTCTTTGAAAATTGGCAAGCAAGTTCCACGTTACGAGTTCCGAAATCATGCTGTTTTTGGACCATAGTTTTTCGAAAATACAAAGTTATTATCATTATTAATTTATTACCGCTAGTGCCAGACTTTTCAAGCTTTTGACGACTAAGCAGAGAGGAAAGCGCCTTGCGCTACTGAAAACAGTCAAAAGCGGATCTAGCACACGTGTGTAACCGGCAATTATGTCCACCCCGCCAAAATGTCCCCCGGGACATTACTGCCGGGTCCCCTTTGTAACCGTTGCCAAATGTGTAACCACCACACTGGCTTGGTGACACGAAACTAGGAGGGCTGGGCAAAAACAAAATCAATCCGAGGGCAGACACAAAGCGCAACCACCGCCACCGGTGTGACCCACGCTAAATTTGCCCAAAGGTGACCTTATTGCCGGCTTTGCAAGGTGTCAGGGGACATTACTGCCGGTAGCACGGGGGACACTATTGTCGGTACTAAGGGGGACATTGCTGCCGGTAGTACAGGGAACATTGTTGCCCGTGATGTTCTGGTACCGTGCAAAGGGAGACATTATTGCCGGTGATGGTGTCACCAAGCCAGTATGGTGGTTACACATTTGGCAACGGTTACAAAGGGGACCCGGCAATAATGTCCGGGGGGACATTTTTGCGGTGGGGACATACTTGCCAGTTACATACGTGTGAAGCAGCGCTGCGCTGTTATCGGCAATATATCCTCCCTCCTCCCAATATATAAAGCTAAAGTCAGAAATGATTGCGAACGGAAAGGTACACAACCAACAGTCCGATTGTCTTGATTTAGGTATCATTAAAAAGAGAATAGTTTAGCGCTGGCTGTTGCTGTTATTCTGGCCTTTGTCAATAAAAGAATAGTCAAATGGAAGGTACGGTTCATAAAAGATACGAGACGATTGATTGCGCGAATCAGAATAAATAAAGAAGCGAACTGGTAACCACAGCTCGCTGTGGGCAAAATAGGTGGGTCTGGGTAGTGTGTAAAGCGGATGGCATGGGTGTGGGGAAATCTATGGGTTGAATGCTCTGATTCCACTGGGCGCAGTCATAACTGGAAATGGCGCAGCCTCTCTAACTGGCATTGGAATTTCTCTTGCTAGTGGACGCACGTGCGTGGACTAGTGGCCAGCAGTCGCACACTGCAGTCTCCATGCACGGGTAGGGTTGAAATTCATACAGAAGTTTTGCAGTACGATATGAAGCGAAAATACTGTGAAACGATTTGAAAGTATGAGACAAAAAAATAACTTTTAATAGACGAAAATAAAGTTAAAAATTTAATACTGTTTATTTTCGCCATGTTTTCGTTATTCCATGTTCAGATATAATAACAGAGCATTATGCGCTGAATATGCATAAAACATATTCGAAAACGTTATAGTTGAGGGTGTTAGCAGCTTTTGTAGACAATTTTCATTTTGAATTTGAGAATTTTTCAATTTTAGGTCCATTTGTCTGTCATTTCACCGTGTTAATGCTCCATACCATTTTATTTCATGTCATGTTCATTTCATTTTGATATGGGTATCGTGGGAATATGAAATGGTGTAAAATAATGCATTAGATATGAATATGTCTGAAAGTATGATATCAACCCCAGCATGCAGTATGGCTGAAAAGACAGGCCTATATCCGAGTCTTTTGTGTTTAATTCTGCTGGTTTGACTTTTACGATTCTCGGTGACTCCTTGAATATTTCTCCGAATATTATCTTTTTCTGTATCTGTCCTCACATTTCCGCATGATTCTCGCAACAATACATACTGTTGAAAAAATCTATTCACACTTTTCGCATTGATTTTATGATTTGCAGTGACGTTACAAATTTTTCTGAACGTTTTCCGGTATCAATACATTTTAAATCGTTAAATGTGGCTTACTTATTGTACCACGTATAATTTTTAGTGTTCCATCTTTAATGTGAGAACATTCCGCTTTGCTGTTGGGCCATTCTACTACGATGGTGCACAGTCCAAAAATACCATATTTTTTAATATTTGCCGCAGATATGCACTCGGAAACGGAAACTAAAATACGCAAGCAAGAATATTACGAATATTATTACAGCGTATTTACGTCTGATGGATACGTTAAAACTTAAAAAAAATTGATTTGAATTTAAAATTGAATAGTTTAAACGTAAATTGAAGAGTATGCCTTTGTCTTGCAAATGCTGTAGTACCCAAAAGGAAGTCAGATATTAAATATCAAAACATAACTGTCCGTAATATTATTCAGTTAGTCAGTAGTCGGGTAGTTTATAAAATTAGAAAATAAATTAATAATCTAAGCAACTAACCAACGCAAATAGATATTCATTCGATCATTTTCTGCAAGGGGTTAATATTTGCTATAGACACCGCACCATGGCTCAATGAACAGCGCCCAAAAACCAAAATATTTCAAAATAATATCACAAAGAAGTACGATAAAGGTATGGCGATATGGCGAGCTGTTGATCATGCCAGAGTGCAACTGAATGATATTTTAATTTTCACCACTTCGTGTTTCAGTTTTTTTCAGTTTTCTTTTTAATAGCACGTTTATTTTTCGAGTCTAACGCAAGAATTAACCCCAGAAAAGCATTAAGATTTCATCCTACTTGGTATTTGCACTTCCACTGAAGCACCTCTGTTTGACACTATTAGCTGCATTCTTCGGGCATGAGTATATCGCAGTAATATGTGGTCCTTTTGTCAAACCAGTTAATCAACTGGAAAGGGAGAGGTGTTTGATTACCGCACATATGCACGATTTAGAAATTACGGAAATAAATAATAACAATACTAATCTTGGTCTTTATTTCCTTGCTAAGGGCACTTACTGCAGCAACAACAACAACAACTTTATTCCTCTGGCCATTTCAGTCCAGCAGGGCCATTCACAAATGGCTTCAAGTACCCAGCACCACACGAGAGAAAGAAACTTTCAAGTATCAGCACACCTAAG
>JAQGAU010000713.1:0-24670 GCA_034698045.1 Paramacrobiotus richtersi | reverse complement strand
TGTATGCTAAACTACGAAGTGCTAACTCATTGGAACATCTTTGTTGAGTTTGTGGTGTTCGTATTACCGCAGGCGTTGATCACCGCGGCCTATCCGTATCTACTGTATAAACGACGCAAGCAGATACTCGTGCGACAGTCCCAGCTGATGACAAATACTTTGCAAGAGATGACGGTGGTGGAGCGGCGGAGCGGGCACCGACAGCGGGAGAATAAGCGAATCTTCGGAATCCTAACAGTAAGTACGATGAGCGTCACGCTAACTTGGACGCCCGGGTGCGTGTATTATGGGATGAGCTGTTTCATGGATGTAAGCTACTTGTCTATGTATTTTCTCATCTTGTCGTTTCTGTTTTTGGTGCAGACTGTGATGGATCCCATTTTGTTCATGCTGGTTTTGTCGGAGTTTAGGGTTGCCGTGTGGCAGCTTGTTAAAAAGGCCTTTTCTTCTGTCGGAAATCTGGCGACTGTCGGCTAAATTAATTGTAGTCGAAAGTTGGTACGAGAGTAGATGGATTCTGAATGAATGATTAAGTCGAATTACTAAGCCATATGCATCATAAAACGAAAGCCGCGAACAGAGTGATTATATCGGCAACCCTTTGCAAACGGTAACATCTATTGAGTTCCCTACAGGTACATCACAAAATCTGCACTTATCACTTATGACTTACCCATCATTCGCATATTTAGTTACAGTGCTTATAATGTGACTGTTATGTTTGCTGCGAGCGGCTGTTCGAAGAATTAAACATTAGTAGGACCGCGAAAACCAGTGACGATGGAAAAGACCCACAATGCAATAGACTGCTTTGCATAGAATGATCCGAATGCAAAAAACGATTGGCTGGTGTTTGTAGCTTTATGCTGAATGCGTGAGCTGGCGTCAGGCCTATGCGATAGCTTTCACGTGAGACTATGCCGTTCGTCGTATACGCGCCTGAAAGAACTTGCTGGCACCTGAATTTGCTGACTCTAGTGGATTATCAGGCGAAGCATCTGGGAAGCTTTTTCACGTGCCTGTCACGCTCATGTAATCTGGGACACACCATCAAATGCTTCTTGAATACTGCTCCGTAGACTTTTGATCCGTATTTGCATATCGTAGAAATTTTTTTTCTGCATGATGTCTGCAATATTGGCTGCTGCACTGCTTTTAGTCGGGATCGATACCAGTCTGGGACAATGTCCGCAAGTCCCGGTTAATCATCCCAGGCTGCCGTGGAACAGGTTAGGAGGCACCAGGACAACATGTAAGCGTACGTATATGTAGAACGCTTCGCGGCCTAAGACGATACTAACAGGCAGTAGAAATATGGAATAAATACGTTCCAGTCCACTTTCTGTTCAGGCTTCGCCCAGAGTCGGGCTGTTGATTGTCATGATAAATAACGACAGCTAGCCCACAGGTGACCCTGTACTGCCGTCTTGGTTGAGCTGACGTGATGCGTACTCTCAGTCAGGTGAAATTTTCCTTCTTTGTCTGCCATTCTGTTTTGGCTTTGCTTGTGCGCAACTTCAAGCATAAAGCGGGAGGAGCAATTTTCTGCAGGCAGTTGTGCTGTCTAGAAATGCTGCGCAGTTTTTAATAGCATATAATGTGCTGCCAGTTGGTGTCGTTAGTTTAAGCAAGCTGCAGCCCAAAAAAATTCAGCACTTCTTTCCTGAAGTGGAACCGCTGAAGAATCGGCACGAAGCAAAGCCAATTACGAAAAGCAACGATTGGGCATTGTTAACACGAACCGAAGCAGGTAGTATTATAGGAAAACTGATCACCCGCCCGATAATTATCTTTGGTCAAGTTCTTTGCGCTATCCACTGATGCCACATATGGATCAAGCCAAACGCATCAAAATATTCGGACATGTAGCTTCCGGTGATTGCCGTTGTACCCTCCTGTTTGCTCTCCATCAGTTCTGGCTTGGACTTGAGAAAATTTCTGTACCAGGCGAACGAGCAGTCGCAGTGGATACGATGGACCTTGTCGAGATCGCTCCATATTTCAACCAAAACCTCAGGGCCCCTCGTAGATCTGTAGCGATCGATTTTGTCAAAGATATGAGTTAATGTTAGATTTCCATAAGGCAAGGACGCCGGAAACGAGCTCTGTGTGTGTGTGTATGAGGCGTGGAGGCTGAAAGGACGGTGGCCACAGGAGGTGCGAGCAACTGTGCGGCAGCATGCACTTAGCTCGCGGCCGTTCCTGCCTACCTCCCTTCTCACCCGAGGCCCTTTATTGAGATGTGCATACTGACATACAAATTGCAAATTGTATGAGTGGTACATTGCAAATAAACAGGAAACAGACAGGGTTACGGCGGGTGGGGAAAAGTCAGAAAAATCTTGGCAGCGCAGAGAAAACCAAATGAGCGGCGTGCAGGTACGTGCAGCCTCTTATGTACAGCCCGGGGAAATGGGGGCGAAAGAGGGCGTAGCCGAAACAGAAGCTTCTACACCAATCAACATTAACTTAATTTAACACATTAAATTACCATTAAGGCCTTATCCACTGACAAGCTGCTGATGCGTGGTAAATCCGTGAATGTGTATGGTTCTATTTCCATAATGGCGGACAAGCTAAAAACTATCAGTCCCCCATTAGGAATCCGGTTGAAATCGTGTCTCTTAGTGGACAGATTCTTGCCGCTGTCAGTTTATATTATGTAATGCAACCAAACTGGGCAATATCCCACTGTGGTAGATTTTTGATGTTACTTCGGTACTTGCACCAGATTAAGATATGACTGTGAGGTCGCTGACTTGACCGCGAACTGGTTCAAATACATCCAAATGGATTGGATCTTTTATCTCTCGCCGTTCCCTGATAATCATGCACAGCGCTCGTTTAGGACTGCTTATGCTAAATTTTTTGATATACGCTCGTATAAATGCTCGCCATCCACCTGAATTGTTTTCCCACTCATTTCCGGCGCAGCGCAATTTGAAGTAGGTTTTATAAAATCGAGAATATTTCCCGAACTCCGGTCTTCCATATCGATCCAGTTCCCACCTATCGATCTCAGTGTGTGAACAAGGAACTTTTTCATACGCCTTGCATTCATGAAATGTCATGTAGTCAGTGCGAAATAGATACGAGATGTCGGAAATTTCCGCCACTTGGTTCTCGGCAGGAAGACCACTGCAATCGCTCTCCAGTTTCGGATTCAGTGTCAATGGATCTATGTAGAAACCTTATTAGGAAACAGAATAAAAGGTCCGGATATCCGGCTTCTGAGATTTCCCGTAGACTCCTATGTTAAACACAGCGTGGCGAGCTTAAGTCTCAAACAGGGGAGAAACAACATGTCTTCGTGGGGGGTTATGACGAATATCGAAATTTTTTAGGGCTAATATTTGCAACAGATAGGTACAGTATTTGGAGCATTGTTATTCAAATGCAGCCGGTGCAGGACTTCTACAGGATAATGATCCGGGTATTTTGTTTACCGATTTGCTACATTGTGCTCCAAGGAAAACTTGATTACAATCTTGGTGGTCTTATTGTACAGTTTGTCGGCTGCTCAGAGCTCGCTCGGTCTACAAGCACGAAAGAATGAAGTGCTACCTAGTTATCCTCCCAATATATATAGCCAAAAATTGGAATGGTTATCCTTTATAGACTCGAGAACCAATAGTCCTATTAGACTGTTTTAAGTTTCAGTAGAAAGAGGGATCGAAGAAGGTGGGAACTACCGTTGGAATTTTTTTACAACTAACTGTGTGAATCAATTAAATCTCAAAAAAGGCAATGGTAACCACTTGAAAACGGTGGGTGAAATCTGTGGGTCTGGGCTGTGTGTTAAGCGAATGATATGGGTTTTGAGAGATGCATGGGCTGACTGGTCTGATTCCATTGGGCTGATCCTTACTGGAAATGGCGCAGACTGGTGCACTGATGTTGGAGTTACCCTTACTGGCGGACGCTCGCGCCTATAGCCATTGGCCAGTCAGGAGGCTATTATTAGCCTGCTCGCGCACTCAAGTTTGAACGTTCATTGCATCCGTAGAAGCGAAGCCACTCGCTAGTAATTAAGAGAACAATAATAGAGCATTGTTTCTACATCTATATGTATATAGAGTAAACGATGTCATTGTTCTCTTAATTACTAGCGAGCGGCTTCGGTAGAAGTACCACATACGGTACACATAATTATTGTTCCCAGCCATTATCAATTCGTGATTTTTGATATCTCGTATTTCTTTGTGCTTCGTTTATTCCTAATGCTAATAGCTTAGTTCATAATGTTTTTAATTAGCTTTCGTGTTTTTTCTTGGGTGATATTCGTTGCTGCTGATTCTATACTGATTTATTTTAGTCGGTATTCTTATACCAATTTTTTTAATATACATTTATGACTGAATCTTATTTTATACCCTCGATATGTTGTTCATGTCTCCTGTTTCTGCATTTTGCACCAAATTCTGAAATTTTCACCATGGTACAAACTTTATCTGACACGGCCTTGGCAAGAGCCTTGGTTGTAAATTTCCAGGACTGCGTTTGCTTCCACTCATTTTCATAAGATAAATTTGTTGCACTATGTTCTGCATCCGGGTGGTTGCCTCTGTTCCACGATTTTTCCTGGACTCGTTATTGGAAATGTATCTGATTTAAGATTGCGAATGCCTCGAACCTTTCCTAAGACCATCAAGTCAATAACAGTGGTAATAATTTCTGCTATTATGGATAAATTAAATTAGTCACCTAACACCTTGCAGTTTTGTTCATGTCAGACTCAGGCAGAGGTTGCCCATTTCCATTTTTAAGTTGAAAATTGGCAATTTTTTCCAGTGCTTTTTTTCGTATAAATAGGTGTGTATGGGAGACACTCAGAGAATAAAGTATGCATAAGAATGAGTACGGAAAATCAAAATAGAAAGGATTTCTCGAAACGACATGAAAAACGGAAAAAGCATCTCCTATGCAGCATTATGTAGAAATATTTATGTGATCAATAGCAGTCGGAAGAAGCCAGTAACAATATTCCAACATTTCTGTTTCTACGAGTATATGTATTTTTCAACGCTATCGAGCCGGTCTGTTCGAGTCGCGAGCTTTCTCGGCGGCGCGGAGCTCCCGCCGCCAATGCGCAGTAGACGAGCCGCTCAAAGAATTGGTGGATAATGCATATGGGCGTAATGAGATCAACTTTACCATGGCGTGCAAGTAGCGCAATTTGTTTCCAATCCGTGTTTCAAAAAACTAAAGCTTTGTTTGTGTGTGCTTTGTTCCAATTTTGTGTTCCAATTTTGAAAAAATTAACACTGGTGTCTGAAGAAAGTTCGAGTAACGTCTGGCGGGTCAGCCGAAAATATCACCTCCATCCCTAATGTAGAGACAATGTGCAGTTCATTCAATATGCCATTTTGCAACGCAACTCTCGCACCCGTTACATAGCCATGAAAAATTCTCACGCACCTTTAGTTGCAATTTTCCGGCTTCAATATAAATAATAACACAATACCGCATTGTAAAGCCGGTTAACCAGCTAGAAAATGATGCGTACTGCCTGGATTTTTTTATGTATCCACATATATCACATGTTTACATATGTTAACGAAATATTCACGCCAAATCTTAAATGACGCTACGTCTGGAATATATTTCGAACACATTTATAAAAAATTTCGCAGCGAATTCCGATTCACATTTGTGATTTGTCTAAGGAACCAGAAACGAAGGATCCTGCATGCATGGATTCCATCATTCGTAGTCTGCCGCCAATTATGCGTCCAGAGTCCACAGACACTAGTTTTCCAGCTGCCCATCCGGGATAGTAACTCTGCTTTCCCACGCCTGTCACATTTGTCTCAAAGTTCTACAAATGCTGAAGACATGCTCGAACGTCGAAGTCATAAACGTATTTTTTTGCGCCGAGCAGTCTAATACAAAGTAGTCCTGTATATTAGTTGTACAGAGAAAGCCCAGGACTGTTGAAAGTATAAATAATTAATTTGGATAAATAAACGATGGTGGTTTTTATAATTAGTGAGCTTAATGTAATACATTGTATAACTAAACTTTATGATCCTGACTTTCCACAATACAGCAAGTTGCGGCTCGCCGCAGGCGAGCCAGCTGCTTGTAATATTATATTGGAAAGTATGACAAGAAACTTGGAAACTGCCGTAATCCTGTTTTTCTCAATACTGTGCTCATGACTTTAACACGTACTACAGACTGTACTTGTACTGTCTGTACTTGTACAGCTGATCGCAACCTCACGTACTGGTAGTTAGTTAGTATTTTAACTCAAAAGCAAGGCATGAAAAAATTCCGGGTACAACGTCAGCGCCGGCTCTTCGTAACCGGTTACAATGCCACCTGATATGTTCTCCGCAGGCGAAATTAACAGATGCATTTAAGAGTAGCTATTTGCGGTTAATGTGGTTCCTTTGGATTGATTGCGGTCGGTTATTAATTGTCCTTTGCAGTAACACTCAAGAAAATGGTGTACAAAGCGGGAACCTGGATGCTCATCTGCGCAATCTGCATTGTTTCCGGTACCCTGTCGGCCGCCCAGTGTCCACCGCCGCCAACCGATATGTGCTTCAACGCCGCTACTTGCCCGAAACTGGACACCATCAAGCCCATTCTCAATAAATTCACTGTCGGTTTGCTTAACAAACAACTCGTGGGCTTGCCTTCCACGGAGAATCTCGTTAGCTTCCCAATGCACCTCGCCATGCCACTGACGAGAAAATGCCGCTCAACACTGGGTACAGCGCGGACCGAGGTCCAGCAGGCATTCGGGATCGACGGGAAGAACATCACTTGCCTGGACATTCTGGACGTTATTGTGTTCCTCTACCGCACAACACCGCATAAATCGGTGGTCCCTGATAACGCCGATGACGTCACTGTTTTAGACACTTGGACATTTACTGATAGAACCCTGAAAATTAAGGACGAATACCAATGCCTTTGGCAACAGATGTTCAACACAACGTTCATTTCTCTAGACATACAGGCGAATGTGGAAAAGGCTCGAACGGATATCAATGCAATGGTTGGGAACGGATCAAAGTATTTCAAGGATGTGGTACCGTCCAACGGATTAGCCAAAACCACCAGATTCCTTAGCTTGAATCTGGCTTACCTACAGTTTGTTTGGAAAAACCAGTTCGATCACGCATTGACCGCCAAATCGCCGTTCCAGAACCTCGATGGTACGACGAGTCAAGTGGACATGATGCAGTTCAAACAGAAAAGTGTGCGTTACGCAAAAAACGATAAAGGTAGTCTAGCACCAAATCTACCGGACTTGGAAGTGCTGGTATTGCCGAATGTGTGGACAACCTATTCCTTGGTCATTCTTGTGCAAAAAGCGTCCAAAGACTTGAGCACATTGGAGCCAATTTTGTCAGCTGATGTCTTGGAACAACTCCTGGATAAAGTAGACAACGCGCAGGTCACCCTCAGCATGCCCAAGTTTAGCCTGGAGCAGGTGATTGATGGCGTGACAGCTGCCGGTAAAGTAGGGATTGTTACCGGACTTCAAAATAACAATGGGGGTTACTCACCAATGGTGGATGCACGCAATGGCACGATACTGCCCATGCAGTTTCTTCAAAAGTTGACTTTAGGTAAGCGTACGATTTGCAAGTATAACAAGCTTTGAACGAGTGGTGCGGTTCCCGTCGCCGTTAAAATAGGCTGTTTTCGGCGCAACTTTGTCCGGCTGAGTTTTGAGTTACGCGTAACGCGCACTATACGCACTGTACCTTAATTAGGAGGTAGTCCTTAATTAAGAGGCAGTCTCCGTGTTGAGTAAACGTGTGTTTACAGATGTCAATGAGAGAGGATTAAAGGCAACAACCGTAACAACAAGTGTAGCTTCCAGTACCAGGAGCGTGCTGTTGGGTCCAAGAGTGGAAGTCCGTGTGGATCGTCCATTTTTATTCGCCATTAGAATGGACAAGTCGGGATAGTTGACTTACATAGGAAGAGTGGTTAAGCTTTTGGTCAGCGGCCTGGTAATTTGTCTGTGCTGTTTTATTTACAAAAAGGTTCGCTGTTAATGTTGTGCATGGCAATCCTTCTCGGCTTCTTGACGGCGCTCCATCATGCGGCGCCAACCCTTTTTGCGTGTCATATTTAGGCGCGGGGTCATTTTGGCTATCAAAACGGTGGTGGAAAAAAAGGCGCGTCTTCCTTTCTCTTGATCCTAGTTTATCTTGGTATCCTATGCCCTGCAGAACGGCTCGCGGCGAAAAGGCCACGCAAAGTAGCCGTTCACGAGTTTTACAGTTTTACATATACAGTAACTGATACGGCCATGTAAAGGACCATTTCCACGTTGAGATCTGTCACTCGAATCTGCTTGTTTTGTGATTCGTTTGACCTTGGGATGTTGATGTTGACCTGGAGGTCTGGGAAAATATAGTTCGATGCATTGACATCGGCCGGCATATCATTTCTTTGCTGGAGAGCAGTACAATCTAGGAATAACGGGAGCTGTTACAATGCGAATTTATGTATGTAAAAAATTGCGGATGCTACTAATACCGTAGACTACAACTAGCGTTCAAAACTATGCGTAACAAAAATGAGCATATAGCACCAAAGCAGAAAGAACACTTACAACATTCACGTTCAAGTCACAGTAAAGTGTAATCTGATTGTACAGCAATTAGCGGCCGGGACGGAAAAACGCCTTTGCTGCTTGACGCCAGTTCTTGGACGAAAGCAAGCACAACACCGGATTCATGGTGCAATCCAGTGAAAACAGAAAGTTTCCAATGGAGTGAATGGACAGCAGACGAAAGTCCATGTGGGAGCTCCAGATCATCATACCATACGCCACATGGGATGGCGTCCAGAAGACTGCTATGCTTATAAACAGTACCGTAAGCAGAACGAAATGCCGGCTACTACTTCTCTCGCTGTTCTCTCGGTAATTTCGGTCATTTACACCACGGTCGATTGTTCCTTCAGCATCTCCCGCAATATGTTTCGGTTGGCTAGAATTTAGTGATTTTTCGTCCTTCCCAGAAGCCGTCCGTAAAGAGATCGGTGCATTTTGGCTGAGGGTTCCATTCCGTGCAACAGGATTAAGGCTCCGGCGATTTTTAGGTAAAATGTTACGCTTCGTACGTGTTATTTGGTATATTTTGTAGCCAATAAATGGATAAAGAAGCACCACTATGATTTGCGGCAAGATATGGGTGAAAATTGCATTTAGTTGGAAATACAATTGTTGACCGGGTCCGGAAAGGGCGTACAAACAGAAATTCGCTGCACCGGGTGTTCGCGCTCTCTGATCGTACGTTGTTAACCTAGGTAGCGACCATACATTCATATACACAACCATCACCAGAACAACCCAAATGGCGAATCTGTTTGCGTGGTGTCGACGGTAATTATGTGGAAAGGTTACCGCCCAAACTCGATTGACACTGATCAGAACATAATAGTGGATAGTAAGGCCGGATAAAACTTGCGATATGTGCAGACACATGATGCAAAATCCTTCACCAAATTTCCAGGGGATTTGGAAAGAGTTAGTGATGCTGGAGATGCCAGTTGTGCAAGATTTGATTACATCCGTGATCGCTATTCCTACAACATATACTGAGAATGGTGTGCGAAGGGATGGAGTTGTGCCGTAAAGATAAATGAAGAATGGATTAAACACCAGGCTGAAAATAGTTTGGAAAGTGTACAGCCAACCCATGTAACTGACGTCGGAGTACCAGAGCTGAGCAGTGCTATATAGCGATGAATTCGATCCATGAACTATGGCGACGGTTAAATTCATGGCTGTGAACATTTCACTCTGATCTGAAAACTGGTAAAACTTCGAAAGACCATAAAACCGGAACTGTGAACAGAACTGCTTCTGGTGCGGTACATGCGACAGTATCCAGCAATATGTATTCGTTTATATGTACTGCTGTGCGATTGCCAGAATTCTGTGTCTCATTATTAGACAATAACTGACACACACGTGCTGACAGACAATAAACCCTTTATTATTATGATAATACAAAACCATGGTCTAGGGTTTCATGCGTGGTAACAGGTAAACAATTGTCTAGTACATTGCAAGCTGTGTAATCTTTTTGGTATTGACGAAAACGGCAATATTCTTTCAAAAGGGCCACCTTTATAGTGTTCAAAAGGGTAACCTTTAGAGTGTAGTTATACTAACGGTGTCGACGCGCATCGTTCTGATTTAGCTATTGTTATCATACGAGGTACAGAACCGCTGACAATCTTACGATGTCTTCCATGCACGGTTGCGGATTATGTATATTCAGGTCCGACAGGCGGAGGAATTTCTCCATGTCTTAGACATGGTACATCGCAAACGGACTGATAAATGGGCCGTGGCTGCAGCGACTCTACCCCGTCTACCGCTGGGATCGAACGCTTCTGACTGACAATCGTAAGCATAAGTAAGCACAGTATCAGTGGACGGAGATGGGATCTCCATTGTGTGGTGGATGCGAAACTTGCGCTATTCAAAGCGTTTTGTTGCATTCAGGGTGCAGTAAGGCCATCGGCGATGCACAAACTATACCTCACTACGGGCACATGAAAACAATACCATGCTCAAACGGCCGAATGCAGATGCGGTAAGCCACCGCAATGAAGAAGATTTATTGGTTTATACTTCAATACAATACTACCAGCGGAATTTCTTACTCTGTGCATTAACATCGATGTCCACCAAGAAGTCTGCTGTGCGGAACAAGATTAGGGATTGAATACTCCCGAGCCGAGAAGTCCCAAAGCCACTTGTCCATACGGCGGGAATTGTCTCACTTCGAAACGTCCCTGCGTCCAGAAGTCTTTGAACGAAAGCTGCGCGCGGCTAAAACTCACACAGAAATGCTAGTAAATCGAATATTTTCACACATGGCATAGTAGCTCGATCCCTTGCGGCACAGTCGTAGACACCCCGTGCAGCTGGACATTTCCGGGATCGGTCCCGTGTGATTGGCTTAAAATTTGAAGTACGTTTTGTTAACTGTAATCACCGCCCCGCTTCGATCACTTGTCATACGAAACCGTACTATCTACAGTGATATACTACAGCGCTTATTTTACAACCGTAAATTCAGTTAGGTTGGAGACATAACGCAAACCATCGTGTTTCTGTTGACTGCCAAGCCTTGGGTAACTTCCCATGACCTAGAATGCAGCTTTTTTTACTTTTCTCGAATTCACTACGCGCTGGAGATGATCAACTATATTAGAAAATTCCATCCATGGTAATAATTATATTGTAGACTTGTGAATATTCGCATCGAATATTGGTTTCGAAGTTTTCGAAGTCCTGATTAAAAGAACGTGTTCTGTGCATCCTGATTGGTGTTTTCTTATCTGGGCAATGTGAATTTGCCTGCAAATGGAAGATTCAGCTAGTTTGGCTCCGCGAGCTCGCGGGCGCGGTGATGGTCGAAATATCTGGAATAATTCGGGAATTCCTGTACATGCTGCTCCGCCTGGCCCGAGTGTTGACTGCATCATCCCAGCGGGGGAAGAGGACTATTGCGATGACGACCTCAGCGATGAAGACCTCAGCGAGAGTGAACACGATGAGCAGAGTGCCAGTAGTAGCGAAAACGTGCCAGGTAATCAAGCCAGCTGGAAACGCATAAAAATATTTTCATATATTATTTGAATTTTTATTCATAATTTCAACGTATTTTTCATTAATTTAATTTCTACGGTAATGTACAGTAATTTTTGTTTTCATTATTATTCTTTTTTCCATGTTTCCTTTTTTATTTTTTTTTGATTTAAACATATTTTCAGTACTTTAATTTCAGCGCTACTTTTAATATTATTTCACTTTCACCAATATGGCATATATTTATTATCCGTATGACCGCGTGACTGAGACCAAGAATTTTACAGGAGATCCTGCAGGTGTCGAGGAGGAAGTCCAGGATGCTCAAGATGCTTTCGTTCCGCAAAATAACATGCAGGCAGATGATCATGGAGCTTTGGTTCAGTACGGACGTAAGCACTGTGTGTTGTAACGAAAATCTGTTGAAATGCCCGGAAGTTTATTAACCTAAACCGTCGCTGACAAATTGACTACTTATAACAATTTCTCATGGTGAATTTTACTGCTTTATCTTGCAGACGGTCCAGAGCCATAAATCTTTGAAATCTAAACCAGCACAAATCCAAATTTTTACGGGACGGCCATTTATTTTGCTTTGTTAGTTTTAAAAAAATCAGCGCTTAGCTGCTTTCGAAACTACGAACATGTTTTTTTCGCGCGCAGCGCGAAGCCAACGAACGATTTGCGAATGAAACTAAAGCAAAACAGCAAAAAATGAGTGCTATTATGCTTTCTGGAGGGCCAAATTTATGGATTTGGTGCGGAAAACATTACTCAAGACTCTTTTTTAACAGAAACAAAGAGGGGAATATTGGTAACTTTTGAGCACATTTTTTAATTTATACGAGCACAAGGCCGTTAATACCAGCACATTTTGTGCTTTACCAGCACATGTTTTATGGCCCTGTGCAGACCACGAAGTATTTGCAGTGCAGATGCCCGCAGAAGACCTGCAGTTGATGATTCAGGAGTTCCCGTTCTCGCGCGTGATTATCTTCGAACAGCCCTTGGTCGACTTCGCCCTCATGGCGTTTTGTCGGCGCCTCTGGGATACGGTTGGCACAATCCACGTCAATTCAGGAGTGTATTGGATTCTACGCTTGGTAAAGCGTGCGTTTGGGTAAGCTAGCTTCTTGAACTGTTTTTCGTTATAAAAACAGGAAACAGACCTGAACGCAACTCTTTATCACAAGGAAATTGATGTTAATTTGCAACGATTTATGTATCCTTACAGTTTACAAAATGAAACTTACCATTTATTTACTACCTGTTAAATCATCTCGATTACTGACTCCTTTCATAGCACAAAAACTCTGTAATAAAACTCTCTAGTCATTTGCAGTAACAGCGTTGTTAATTTCTTAATTTTCAGGACAAGTGGCGGAAGTCCAGAAGAGTTTTGCGCACTGATGAACCGGTTCTTAGCGCATACCACTTGGCCAACGTTAGTCGTGGCAAAAGTTGTGGAGTTCCTGATCTGCGCAGGAATTCCCGATAATTTTTTGGCTCTGATTGCATACCAGCCGGGACACAGCGTGCCCTGGTATGATCGTTCGCACGACCAGGCAAAGGAATATATGAGCATCTGGGTCGGTGCGGCACTTTATTTGGAGAAGTATTCTTTGGGAATCAAACTGGCTATGAACTTTGGTGTGTGCGGTGTGGCAAAGAAAATCGCCACTCGTTTGGGAACTAATATGCCGATTACTTTCAAGTAAGTCGTTCGAAGCTGAATTCGTCTGAAATTGTTATGGATAAAAGAGTACATATACGTTCAGTAATTACGTGTGGCATAAGATTTAAGTAAATCGTCATACGTGTATTTATTATTTTTGTAATAAAAGAATACTGGTATAAGAATTAATACTGCTGACCTGTATGTGTTATTAAAGGCAGTATTAACAATGTTGTGTAGTTGTCTTGTGTGCAAACGCTGTTATTTGTGAGAGGAGTAAACGCATTAACGTTTATGAACTGTATGTACGTACAGTGCCGTATTTTTTTGATTTTTTCTTTTTTGTTTAGCACACTGTCGGCGGGCGCTAACATCACGTTCATCTGGGTGCGTAATGATTGGAGAGCCCACGTCAGGATGGCCACTCAATACGGAGTATCGTCCGGGCTTCCGTGCCCGTCCCCAGACTGTGCCATGACAGGGACTGTTCACGCTGTGCAGTCCCATGTAAAGGGGAACCACCGCCTGTTGTCCGTATACTTGTGTCAATATTGTGGACTGCCAATACGCACAGGACTTCCCGAACATTCCCCAGAGTTTCTCTCACATGCCGCGGTGTGCTGGCGTCGTCCCCGTGCGTTCTTCCGTAGGCCACACCAGAACGAGTTGTTGGCCATTGCACCTCTTGACTGGGCTAACGAAATCAGTATGCCCACTTTCAATGGACTGAATCTGAAAGTGCGCTTCTGGGTGGACGGGCGTAAGCTGGACTCGCATGCTGTTTGTTTGGAGTTCTGTCGGGTAAAACTGCGAATTGTGAAATACCTGCAGTTGATGCTCGATGTGTCTGATTCATAACGTTTTTAATCGTTTCGCAGGTTTGAAGCCGGGAGTTCCTGAAACAAATTGTTGTATGTTCCGAGGAGTTTGTGTGTGTGGCCTCTTACTGCGCTTGATTTGAAGTTCCGTACAGACAGACTGGTCTTGGTCATTTTGGTTTTCCGTTTCTCCACACTGATTGAAGGTTGGGATTAGATTTTCTTATGTTTTTACTCCTGCTCCTGCTGGAATTGTGCGTGGATTAGAATAAGTACCAGTCGAGCTAGCTGGCATTCTTTGATTTGCATTTGAAGTCCGCTCTTGGATAGTATTACGTTTGTGTTAGAAATTTGCTCATGAATTATGATCTGCATAATGTCGTACTGTGGTTTTTGACATTTGCTACTTCTTGATTTTATGTTAAACTGGTATGAGTGATGACCTGTCTGTTTTACTGTGACTTATATGTGCGAAAGAGAAATGGCTTAGTAAATATTCATTTTAATTTTCCCTTATGACTGCGGTACAAGTCTCTGTTTTCAAGTTATACAGAAACCAAAACCTGTTGACATTTCACTAAAACAGGATTTCCCGCAGAGCAGAACTATCAGTCTGGACAAAACTGTTTATACACAGGAAGTGCAACCGAATTTCTTATGTCGTTCTGAACTATCAAAACAGCATTTTTAACCTTGGCAGTAAACTGAATACTGTAATCTTCCGTCTTGCGGAATTTATAGTACATGTTTCGGCAGTTTTTCAGCAAAGAATCATTCTCAAAGCCGTAGTAATTCAGAGCTACTTCTTCCGTCCTCCGGCCAATTACGAGCGACATATTGCGGTTTCCAGAATGTATGTGCACGAAGCACGATGCGAAGAACATACCGCTGTCAGTTCCATAAGCATCATTCTTGCGACGTTGTCGCCTGTCGTAATTCTCAGTGTCCAGCAGGTAACCATTTTCAACAGTACATTTATCGTATAGTTGTGTAGAAACGGGAAGTCCTGTTCTCTTCTCAAGCTGACTGCAGATGTCTTGTACTAGCTTTAAGATTTCCAGACCGAACATTGCTTGTAGATCTCGCTGCACCGCCTTGCCATGAAACAGAGCTCTTCCGTAGTCGGTTTCAGCATTTGACGTAATAGAAGGCGTGCTTCCGCGCTGTAGAAATGGAATTTCTTCTATCAGCTCGCCGTGATTCGTCCGAAGGAACTGGGCTTCTAAGGACAGGGCTACCTGCGCCAGGTAAACTTTGTTCGCCAGTTGAAGATTCTGGTGCTGCGACCCGTGTAACAGAGCTCCTATATGTCCAAGATATCGCTCATTCTCAAATGCCCAGAAATTGTTTGGTGTTCCGTGTTGGAAGATGTAATAAGGTAAATGCAAAAGCTGGTGCATATTAAACGTCATTATTTGTGTTCCAAAAATCTCCGTCATATCACTCAGGAACTCCCGAATCAGACACTGAACTCGGACAAGATCTTCTACGGTAACACGTGGCTGGAAGCACATTTGCATGGCAGCGTAGAACTTCGCGAGGACCAAAAATCGATCCACAGGCAGTACGTTAAACAGCAGTGGAATAGCATAAAAAAGGCAAAAAAACAAATGTTCCGAAGCTTTCCATTCACCCATATACTGAGTGTTGCGCAGGATGCGTCTCATACAAACCGGCGGCTGTACCGCATCTATTGCAGCGTCCAGATTGCGGTGTTGTTGCGGTGTCAGCCTCCAGGAAACTGCGTACTTGCCATCCTCTTTCAGTAATATCTTCAGAATTTTCTTGCTGACTCCTTCGAAAACATTGTGCATCGGCTCAGTCGGAATACTGTTAGTAAGGTCAAAATATGGCAACTCCGCCAGAATCGGAAATCCTTGCACTCCCATGAAATGGTCTATCTTGTCAGGCGACTCAGGAGCTCCCGTTTCTTCCTTTTCAAGTCCGAGCACTTTCGTCAGATGCGAACAACGGTACGGCGACATCTCCTCCTCCAAAGGGTATCGATAGGTACCGTCCAGTAATTTTCCTCTGATCTCACAGTGTACACATCCATATAAATTATTATACATGCAGTGACATTTCACTTTCCAACGTTCAGCAGCGTCCGCAGCATGGTGGCTTACGAATACTTTGATGTTTTGTTCAACAGTTTCTCCTTTCGGCACACAGGTAACGCCAACGTCTGCTAATTCTTTCAGCTCCTTAACAAAAGGTGTCATTAGACAGCTTATAGTAGGCTTCCACTCTTTGGCTAGCGAACAGAACACAGTGGAAAGGTTAGGAGTTCCTGTAAATTTCGGTCCCAAGTATAATGTCCAAGTAAGCACCCATGCTGACTTCTGGGAGGACTTCGAAATCTTCTTTCCGTCCGAAAAAGAACTAACTGTAACAAACTTGTCCTTACATGCTTCCTGCCGCTTCTTGAACCATCGTCCACTTTCAAGAGAAGATAAACAAACATCACGGGACTTCCTGGACTGCCACTGAATGGAATATGTCTCAAGCAGATGCTTCAGGTACGGAGCTACTGGCAACACAGCAAATGAACAATTATTAAGATCTCCACGCTTCCAAGATGAATTGCACTTCGAGCAGTAGAACAAGTCGTCTTTATTTTTCGTATCGAGGCCTAAATAACTACCGCAAGTCCGCGTTGGGCAAGCGAAGTGGGTTTCCGGCTTAGCTAGGTGGAAGTCCTGTATTCGCGACTGGAGGAGATACATGGACGAAGGCAATCTCGACGGTTTTGGAAGAAGAAACGTAAGCAGAGCCAACAACGCTCCAATTGCTGCAACACTTAACTTGTATATCCGAATAAATGCCATCACGACAGCAAGGCCGAACAGGTACGGCACACTACTTCCAGGGAACAAAGGGTCCTCAACAGTTGATGTTTCTTGATCGCTTAGCAACATATTTTTAACAGCCTCCACCATATCATTCACAGGAAGTCCTTCGTCCTCGCTGGTTTCGGCTGCCACGTCACACATTTCGATTTCAGCTGCAATCATGAAAAGGAAGTGTACGTATATTTAACTTACGCGAAAAAAGCAGCACATGCACATGCAAGAAAACTTTAGCCATCGTTAAGTTTATGATTGTACCTGTGCAGTTTTCGTCAAGTACAGCTGGGTTGTCTTCTTCTTGTGGTTCAGCAGGAACTCCCGTTATATTGTTGGGAGCAACGTTTCCCGTAAATGTCAAGGACGGATTTTTCCCATGGCTGCAAGCATGCGCACCAGCGCTGTGATTTGGGAAAGCCTCAAAACTTCCACGGTATTTTCTTTGGCGAATATTCTTGGCAATTCTTTTCTCCTCCCTTGTCTTTATTTTCCGAGGCATTTTATAAAAATTACAGGGGAAACGGGAGAAAATCTTTTCAGAAGTCAGATTAAGAGCGCATCGGAATACTCGAAAATAAAACGTGCCAGTATGTAATCTCAAATTAAAAGTAAATATTTCATAATTATAGGTTTAACGTTGTTTAGTTTTGGGACAAGTAGTGCATGCCGTGTGAGCATTTTCAATTATGACTTGTTTGCGGTTATTGTGTCGAACGCGCAACCTCCCACTGCTGGACATCCTGCATGGCATGTTACTTGGAGCTGACGGTCGCTACTTATGTCTGGGCGCGATGTCGTTTCTTTGTCAAGTGCCAAAAATGCAGATTAAAAGGCGTCGTTAGTTTCAGCACGATAATAATTATGTGGATTCAGACTGTTATGCCAGAATTAGAGTTATTACTTCGTTTCTGCAATAGGCGCGCAACTACTGAAGTCTTTCCATTTTAGCTAGTTTGCAATATTGTGATTGGCAGCAATTATTATAGTATGTTTTTGTAAAACATTTTGTTATTCTTTCTTTTCCGCGTTTGGTAGGAAACCTGAACGATCGTAGAAAAACTTCTACGTTAAATTGCGGAAGAATGGTTAACCCAAAGCAAGCGCGAGGAAAAGGTACGTCGAAAACCGCAGATTCTTGTGCTTATTTTAGTTGATCCGCACGCTCATTGTGTTTGCAATCTGTTTAAAGGTGCGGGAAATCCTGAATACGAGAGTCAGGTAAGCGGGCCTCCGTCCAAGAGAACGCGCGGAAAAGGGAAACCCGCGACCGCGTCCGCTGACGCGGACGATCTGGAACAGCTACAGCCCGAAGACCTACATCTTCTGAGGGAGCAGAGAAAGCTGGCGAAAGAAAAATTTGCACTCGCTCTGCAGTATCACCTCAAGGCAGAAGGTACCCTCATGTCCGCGTAAACCTTTTGTTGCCATAAGTAATAAATATCCACAGTTTTGTTTCACATTACGGTAGTACGTATACTAAGAAAAATAAGTTGGCATATGTATCATCTTCTGTAACTGAAATGGCAGATATACCTTTTCTGACAGAGTCAATATATGTAAAGTTCAAGCAAGACCGCAACGTTCAGCTCGTGGAACCTCAGGACCTCCTGACCGTCTTAAAGCCTAAAGCGGATGGGGTATCGCGATCGCATTTAATTCCGGACTACGGATGTACAATCATTGCCGAAGATATTCTCATGTGCAAGTGGAATGAGAACGGTGTATGGTACCAAGCTTCAGTTAAAGCCGTATATCCAAAATCCGCACTCGAAAAAGCAAGAGCACGATGTTCAGCCGAAACTCCAAAAAATACGCCGCCGGCGACTGATGTAAGGAACTAGTCTGTTTTTTGTAAAAAAAGTAAATAATAATAATAAGAAAATAACGAATATGCATCCCCCTTGTAGAACGGTGTTATTTTCAAACCGATACGGCCAAAACCAGCCGCCATTCGGAGGCCCCCAAGCCCATCTGATGAGTTCGCTGCAGCTCAAAAGCAAGCCCATCTCAACGGTACTATCATGCGCGTCCCAACCGTTTCAATGAGCACTGCGCTTGCTGGATCAATTGAACGAACAAACAACGCTTCAGGGTACGGTAGTACTATAGCTTAAATCTGCGCTTTTATTATTGATGCTCTCCCTGTAGAAATGCGGGAACTCCTGTGAATCTCCTGTTTAACCATAACGAATCTGCGGTCAAAGACAGCGCGGGTACTTTCTCATAAATTGGACTGGTGCATATAGTCGGACATATAACATTCAATCAAATTTTGTGATATTCCATTGACAGGTTTGCCATCGCAAGCCAGCCAAATCAGGAACAGGTCAACATAATTTGCATTTGAAAAAGAAACGTTTCTTTCATAATGACTGTATTTCCAGAGATATAAGTTACTCCGCCTCTACATCTAAAACAGCAGACCCAATCTCATGTGCAGGTATCTGTCGAACTGATTTGCAACTATCTCTACTTGCGAAACTTTCTTAAATTTCGAAATATAATTTAATACGTACTGAACTGACTTACAGTTAAGGTTTTGGGTAGCGTGATTGTATTGTTGCAGGTCAAGTGACATTGAATGCTGGAGGATGTCGACCGCCAACGAACAGCGTTCCCGGGTACTGTTCTCAATGCAAAACTTCGCACACTTGTCTCATTTGCAGTTATAGGTCAGGAGTTCCCGAAATAACTTTCGTTCAGAACCAACAAAGCAACTGCTGGCCTCGGACGCCTGGAAACGGTTAGCACCACTTCTGAGCGTGTAGTTTATTGGCCTTCAATAAATTTACAACATTTTCAGACGCTCAGCACCGCCATAATTCAACTCTGGCCATTCCTGACGCTCTTGAACCAATCTTTCCAGCAGATTTCAGTAACTACGGCTTCCTGGACGACTCCGGTTACGGTGAACGCAGCTACATGGACCTCTCAAGGTAAGAACTTAAAAACCCCGAAATGTATCCATTCACTACAATTACTTATATTCAAATTCCGTTTATTCTTAACAGAAACTTTTTTCAGCTCATCTTTTCGCTATCCTGATAGTAACGGCAAGTATCTGCATTTCGTATGCAGTATCGCAAAACATTTTATTCGCGCGGTACTACAGGATATCCCGGCACTTTCAATCCAAACCCGTACGCAGAAAATATGCAACTAGGTCCTTCCGGATCCGCTCAGTTACAGCTGCAGAATACGTTCGTTCCAGGTACATAATCCTGTCACGTTTCACAGCGGTGTTTCGTTTACGATTCAGCTCGTGTCGTTGCAGAAACTCAGGCACCGGAAATCCTTCGTCCGCAAGAAATAGCTGCTGTCGCCAGTGCACCCGCTGCAGGTTATTCAGATTTTTACTTTATTATTTGCTGCTGTTATCGTTTCCTTTATTATTAGCTTTACTTTGGCTGTCTGCAGTACATCCCGGAGTCGCAGCAAATACTTACACACATGAAAATGGTCAAGAAACGCCGAACAGCAACAGAACTCAAACGGTGTCCCGTGTTGACAAAGGTGCTTAAGTTGTGGAAGCCGTAAATTGTGCTGCTGGATCTAAATTTCATAATACTCGATTTTTCAGGATTTCCCGCAATTGCACCGATTCAGAATCAGAATTCGGTAAATCAAGGCAACGAGAACGGGATAAACTATGGTAAGCGTTCTTAAATCGACACGTGTCATTCGCATCAGCTTGCATAGTTTTGCGGTTTTGTGATTCTGTTTGGATATCAGTTAGCTTTGACTGCTGTTTCAGATTTAGCGGGCAATGGCGGAAGTGCAGCTAGTATTCCGGCCAACCAGCAGCGCGAACAAAAGTCGCAGAGTAACGATGAATAATGAGTTCATTAAAATATATATTCTTTTCATCCCTTTCATTTTCAGAGCCTAGGCCTTATGAACATTTGAAAAAGCCTCCGGCACCCGTGCCTTCCAACTGCACTGAGATTGGAAATCGTTCCGCGCCATGGTATTTTTCAACTAACGATGGAAAGAAAGTTCTGCTGCATTCGGGAACTCCTGAAGTCTTCGTTCACGAAACTACGCTGTGGCTGCTGAAATCCAAATGCAAAACACTTCCGATTTACAAATGGTGCCTTTTTATACAACTGGTTGGAGGCTATGGAGGGCTGGAACGTCTTGCATCGTTGTGGTCAAAAGGCGAATCGGGACAGTTAACAAATCTTCTGGGTGGAAGCCTGTTCACTGCACTGACATGTAAGTTTAATTCCGTTAATTAAAAATTTGCTTTCATTTTTTTATAGAAATTTTGAAGCTAATGTAGACTAGCTGTATTCAAGTGAAACTTTCGTAAAATACTTTAGAAAATGTGTTACTTGCAACATTAAATTTGTCTGACTTATTTTTCAAGTTCTTCAAGGCTAATTAAATCATGGTATTACTGGATACGAGTACCGTCTCATGTTGATATTATCCTTATTGCTTGCAGATCATATTACAGAACTGCTACACGAAAGGCCATTCTGGAAGGATGATAGCCACCAAACTATCTTGACCACTGTTGCTGAGAAATTTTGCCAATATCGATGCAAACTTTGAACAGAAATTAGACAATACTGTGTTGGATTTATGGCTTTTTTATTGCTGTATTTGTGTTTTCATAGCATAATTGGACGGGATTTCCTGATTTTTTCCCAATATGGTTTATTTCGCAGGTTTTGTGCACGAAATGATAAGAAAGTCTTACTGTTGGACTAGGTGACAGTATGATTTTGTTAATACAGTAATTAAAGTTGAGCGTACTGCATACACAAATACCGATAGAAAACATCTAGATAAAATATGTAAACATATGTATAAATATTACAGATTTATGCATTAGATCAACGACCAACAGGAATCAGTTTTCTAAATGCGCACACCCAATCAGATATCGATAAAACCAAAAAGGGTGGAATGAATTTGCCAATCAGAGTCATTCAACTGTCCAATCGGATCAGCAAGTTTGCAGCCAATCTCAATTGAGCTAGGTAATCGTACGAAGGCTTTTTCAACTGGCCAATCGGCAATGCGCTATGACGACTCGTGCGGCACAGGCGCTCGCAGTTATTTAAGTCGGCTGTTTTCACTCAAAAAGGGGATACCCGCATAGTCGCTTGTCGGGTTGCGACTGACTATGCGAGCTCTCGTTTTCTCTGTGAGAAAAGTCCATTTCCCTAATATACCCGGGGCGAGATAATTCAGCCGGGGCGAGCTCTTTTTTTGTCGGAACTAATCGTCCGTGTGAGGTTTGGCAAGGGCAATGTCGTTCGATTCTAGTGCGCACCGATTCTAGTGGAATCGAACCTCCGCATTAATGGAACTGGTATTACGAAGGTTCTGGAATTGGAGTGTTCGATAAATTTCGTTTTTATTTTTTTTTACCCTTTTGACTTTTTCTTTTTCCCCCTTGGGGGTCGGGGGGTTGCTACTCTAAATATTTCTGGAACTGCTAGAGGAGCTTATTTTAAATCGCGACATAACAAATGACAATACAATATAACAATAACAATGCCGTGCCCTTGCGTACGCTTACAATTACGTAGTTTTGCCAGTGCGTCGAAGCACTGCATGTTTATTCGGTACCACTGGTACTGGTACTACGCCACTTCCACGTTCGTTGCTATGCTACAGTATTCATGGTGCATGCGAAATTGTATCTCTTCATGACTTCGTCTACCAGCGGATTAGTGTAGTGTTTAATGTGGTGATTAATTTAGTGTTTAAAGAGAAGCAACGGGCCACGCGATGTCCATTGGCATCGTGGGAACAGCTCCTGTCGCTGCTAACACTTACGAGATTTTTTCTGTCATTCGGTCAAGAAGCCGCAGTTTCTGATTTCTTACGTAGCAGATTAGAAACTGCTGATGATAATTAGCTTGTGCCTTTGAAGTGGTAATAGTAACATAATATTGCTGAATACGTGCAATAAAGTTTTGTAGTGACTGTAGTGATTCGTGCTGTAAGGCAAGGAAGTCAATGTAAAGCAGCAATAAACTGCGAAGCTTTTTGCATAACTCTGGGATTATTGCTAACTTGCTCCGGGTGTACTGACAAATAAACCCTCTAATAATTATTATTATGGTAAATTTTCACAGATATGCGGCATTACTGTATGCGGCCCACGCCAGTGAAATGAACAAACTCTGTGCCGTGTGGCAGGGAGAGTGTACAGATGTACTGTGATGGCTGTAAAACTGTTTTTACTTTTACATCCGGGGTGCAGAAGTAAAATCTGGGCGCAGCACCCAGTATTACAAATAGTTAGGAGCTATGTATTCGGATGTAGCTCTTAACCAGTTTCAGCCAGAACGGATGGTTGTGAAAATCGGAAATGAATTTCAAAATTCTTAAAATTCGTTTTAAAATTTCATAGCCGTTTAATGTTTACATCCGCGAAGTGGCACTCTGTTGCGCAGAACCTCCGATTTGACCCGACTCTAGTCCTAATTTTTGCTGCAGCAACCAATCCTAGTGAACTTTATATTATTATATTATTATATTATTATATTATTACAAGCCAAAGTGTGTCCGCTGGACACACGCGAGATGTACCTCACGGTACATATCGGCGTCAGTAATATTAGCGTTTTTTTTTGGTTTTGGTGACCTTTTTTTTGGTGACCTTTACGGATGGTGACCTTTACGGTATCTCGAAAATTAACTAAGTGAGGTCTATGTTTGATATACGTGACCTTTTTGGCCCTCGACTGATGGCTCTATTGGTGGTGGCTCTTGGCCATTTACTATGATTATGACTAATTATTTTTCTTTATATAAATATTACAAGCCTTGGTTGCAGGCCGCTTCTTGAAGCGCCCGCTGGCCGGTGATGCACCTTCCGGTGCATATCGGCGTCAGTAATATTAGTGGACCTTTCGTCCTAATCGGCGGTTGATGTACTGGGTGTATTAAACTGCGCTGAATTGAATTGAAGTGAACTGAAATGAACTGATATGAACTAAAATGAACTGAATTGAACTGAATTGAACCGAAATAAACTGAATCAAATTGAACAGAACTGAATGAATTGAAATGAATTCAAACGAATTTAAATCAATCAAGATAAATTGAATTGAAATGAATCTAATTGATTTGAAATGAACTGAACTGGAATGAATGGAAACAAAATGAAATTAATTCAGTTCAATTCAATTCATTGCTAAAGAGAAAACACTTTAAGGTAACATAAAGCATACTATTATCGCCGCGATGGGCTAGCTCGGTTCGCTGCGCTCGCTCTCTGCACCCACCGCATTCATTTCCTTGTTCAAGTTAACACAGTTCGAGTAATACAGAACATATTACAATAGCCGCGATGGGCTTGCTCGCTTCGCTGCGCTCGCTCTCCGCACCCACCGTATTCGATTCATTGTCCCGTTGAACACAGAGAAGAATAAATAGAAAATATTCCTACCGCCGCGATGGGCTTGCTCGCTTCGCTGCGCTCGCTCTCTGCACCCACCGCATTTGATACGTTGTTCTAGTTAAACACAGTTCAAAGTAGTACAAAGCATACCACTATCGCCGCGATGGGCTGGCTCGCTTCGCTGCGCTCGCTCTCTGCGCCCACCGCATTTGATACGTTGTTCTAGTTAAACACAGTTCAAAGTAGTACAAAGCATACCACTATCGCCGCGATGGGCTGGCTCGCTTCGCTGCGCTCGCTCTCTGCGCCCACCGCATTTGATACGTTGTTCTAGTTAAACACAGTTCAAAGTAGTACAAAGCATACCACTATCGCCGCGATGGG
>JAQGAU010000712.1:0-24672 GCA_034698045.1 Paramacrobiotus richtersi | reverse complement strand
CCACTAATGTCCTTGCCGCATTCTCTTTCAGCAGGTGGTCCGGCTCAGTATCTGCAGCTGCCATCGCCACGTATGCTTGGCGCCACACCTATGATCAGTTTGACACCACATGATATTCATCAGCATCTTGCCATGTTCCAGCAACATCAGAGCCAAGTGCAGCAGCAGCACCAACAGAACCAAGTGCAACAACAGCACCAACAGAACCAAGCGCAGCAACAGCACCAACTGCCGGTACAGCAGCGGAAACCAGTAGTGAATCAGGTGCAAGCGCCCACTGGAGCAAGGATCAAACCGCCCATCAGTCAGCGCATCGAGATAGAACCGACCAAGGAGAAGCAGACGGAAGCGAAGCCGGAAGAAGTGGAACAACGGCCACAGTCGAGTCAACAGCAGAAATCTACGACGGTCACCAATCCAGTCAGACTGCAGCAGATTCGGCTGAAACCGCCACAATCCAATCTGAAACGTGTTACTTTGACCGCAACTTCTCCAAACGCCGAGGCGGCCGGGCGTGCGAGTCCCATTGAGCCGGCGTCAGCGTCCAGTAGCACCAATGGTCGGGACAACACGAATCTGGCAAAGGTTTCTGCCGCTTCGCCATCGAAAGCATCGGACGTTCCATCGCGTACCATTACATTCAGAAAAAATGAACGACGAGCTGCGGCAAATAAAACAGTGAGTTTGGAAATGGATGCATCGTTTGCCAGTGGCAGTGCAGCGCCTAATTGGAGTTTGATTCCTGTCTGTATGGATCGTAATGCGTATTCGCACCGTGGACACATTGATCTTGGTGTTTTTGATTGGGAATTGTTGGAGAATGATCCTCGATTGTCTACATATTGTCAACGCGCGGGTGTGCCGATGCCGACAAGGCCTGCGATTGTTGCGAATGTGGGTTCTACTGTTTCTACTCCTGCTGAAGCTGCTGTTGCATCAAGCTCTACACAAAATAATCAGTCAGTGAATACTCCGCGGGATGTTTCAGTAGAGAGTGCCATGCCGGGTGTGAAAGTAGAAGCGGACTATTCTGGAAATACTGGTTCGGACTTGCCCTCTGAAAACGTTAGAATCAAGCAGGAAACGATAGTTATGGAAGATATAAAGGTCAAGGTGGAGATACAAGATGATGCGTCTGTTGGAGTTGCTGTGATTGTTAGTAGCAGCGATGCTGAGCCTGGCGTGAAGGAAGAACCTGTTGTAAAGGAAGAACCACCGGATGTGTGAAAGCGCTTGTGCTTTTTCCGGGTTAGCATCAGACATGCACCTTTGGATGTGATTCGGATACAAGTGACAGTGGTTTGTGCTCAAGGGGTAGTGATACAGGCGGTAGACTCTGGCTTATCTTGTGTGGTCATTATTGCTGTTTACTCATACTGGTTCATATTTCTACCCATCTTTTTATTCGCTTTCTTATAAATTTCTTATGTTAGAACATAGTATCGTGGATCTTCGCTTTAGTTAATCATTTCTACGATATTTCCAAGTTCTTTATGTGTGTGGTGCTAATTGTGAATAATCCATTTTTGTGCTCTTTATTGTGTGTTTGTGAATAGGCCTTCCAGTTCAAATAAACAATCTGTCGGGTTTGCTACGTGTAACGACCGAAAAATAAACTATCAAATACGAATCGCGAGTTAATTAGCGGACTACTATGTACATAAGATCAATGTAAATATAACTTAACGTTCTGTTTCGCTTCGATCTGCATATATAGTGGCGTATTATCGCTCGATAAAAAACATCGGTGTCGTTTATCTATAGGAGCTGCATGCGTTAAAAAAGTAGCCTAGAAAAAATACGGGTCAACTAATAATGCAACACTGCACGATTATGTTCACTAGATGAGAAAAGAATACCCGTGGTCCATGGATAAATCAGTCATTAAATTTATTTTCGTTTGGCTGTACATATAAATACATTCGCTCGAGGCATAACTTTCGACGTATCTGAGCTTGAAAAATTTAATTATCAAAAAAGAGTCCGAACCAAGAAAGCCACACATAGAAAACACCAAAACAACTTTAACTCAACCGAGCAATTACGGGGGTGCCGTCCAGCAATGATCGTATAGCAGTTCGTTCAGGATACTGCTGAGAGGATCAAGATCTTGGCTCTGAACGGACGGTACCGAGGCAGCGCCAGTGGCCTTATCACGGGGGCGATATCGCGACTCTTCCAAACATCTCGATAATCTGACTTCACCGGCGCCACTCTGCACGGGAAACTTCACGCTATTCCGTCGGCAAAAGGAATTTACCCATCCGCGACTAGCCAGAAACTCCGGAATCTCCTTTCCGATAACTTTTTTCGCTTTCGTCTGCAGATCGGCGATAGTGACCTTTCGTCGCTGCTGAGATTCTTGCGTTATCCACGAAACGAGAATTTTGTCCATGTCCTACAATAAAGCGGTTTTTTGTAAGTGTTCGTCGACAAAACTAACACTTTATCACAAGAAATATAAAGAACACAATAATAAAAAACATTCAAATGAACCCTAACTTGAACTGATACGGATGACTTGAATTGATAATTTACAAGGACAAACAAATAAAAAGCGAAGAAAAATGTCGTTATCTAAACGTAAACAAAGCTAGCCGTATACAACGACATAAAAAACGACGAATAAAACGATGGACAACTTCAAAAATACTATAGAGTAGTTAGTTTTCACATTATTACCTTTGAGTATGAGATTTTTCTTCCTGATCCACAAGGAAGCTCCTTTCCTGCCCGATTCTCCAGTTTGTTGCGCCACTCGGAAATTGTCGATCTCGGTACTGTGAATAACTTGGATGCAATTCGCAGCGTGGTCTTCTCGGCATAATCCACAACTGTTTTCCGCAGTTCCCACGTATTATCCCGCACATCCGTATCACTTTGTACAGGTTTAAATAAGGCACTTGCAGGCAGCAAAGGAAAATCCGCCAGCCCTAAGATATCATTACCATCCAGCTCCACTGTCCGTAGATCATGATGGATGACGAAACGTGCTGCCCAGTTTAGAGACGGCTGGATAAATCGTTTCCTGCTCTTGTAATTTCCCAGCAATTCCTTTGCTTTATCGACAACATCATCCAAGGAAAATGTCGCCTGAGCATTCAAGTGCTGCAGTAAATTATTGGCCACACTGGATGGACACACATCCCGATTCACGATACTGTAGCGTCCTTTCTTGGAATAGAGACGACATATACGATTGTGGATGTCGTTCTTGTTAATGGCAAATTTATCACATGCTTCCTGGCATCCGTGAATCTGGGCATACCGGACCACATCGTCCTGAATCAACAGAAAATAAATAATCAACGACTGTACACTGACTTTCAGTTACTACCATCGTTTTAATTGAAAACTTTTTCACGGTTAATCACCGGACAAACCGCACATTAAGGCGCGTAGTAAAAAACAGCACTTCCGCGCATGAGAACCGTTCTGTCTTTGGACAACGCACGCGAACACTAGCAGCTCATCGGTTTCATCTTTAACATCGAAACTCGGCAACTCGACAACATTAACATCGAAATATCTGTGCTTTGGCTACTGTATTCATATTACGCATAATACGCATTTTTTTCGTCCAATTAAACACTTTGTTTTGCAGGAAAATTTAATGTTAATGAGATCGTGAAAACTATACTGTACCAACATATCTCCACAATATGTTGAATCGCATAAAACATTTATGAGTTTAATATTGCCAGAATTATGGGAACAGCATGCCAGGTTACACAGAATTCAGAAAACGGAACAGTATACTGTATACGTACGCATGACCAGAGATTCACTAAACCCTGACCAGGGACGCTCAAAAGCGTGACTTACCACCAAATCTTCGTAATCCGCAGCCTTAAGAAGTTTTAGCACGCAGCAGCGTTTCACGTTCCTTTTGTCCGGTGCATCTCCTTGTGATACAGACTTCCGTCGATTCCGTTTACGTGACAGGACAATCTGCGAAGGCACGTCTGTCTGATTGGGAACCGTCGTGTTGTCTGACTCAGCTGGTATGGAAGAGGTCGATGATGCAGGCACAGCAGGATCCGATACTGTCGGGACATTACCGCTCACAACTATCGCATCCGTTATCCGGGAAGTGCTGCCAGTAGAATTTCCACCTTCCCCAATATTTTCTGAATTTTTCTGTAGAGATTCCGCTCCATGAAGTAGGGCTGCTCTGAGGGAATGAAGGAATTTTGTACGAAGTTTTGGGTTGGCGAATTTCAACATGCAGTAGTGAAGAGGATCCTGCCACACAGGCTCAGTGTTATCTGAGCCGCTGTCTTCGTGTACCAACGTATATGATCCAGGAACGGATGGCTTCACATCCTGACAAACAAATAAAACATCTCGCGGGGAGATGGATGAGATTCCTAGATCTCCAACACTGAACTTGCGAAGACGCGGAATACTAATTGTTACATCCTTTCCATCTTCCGCAGCACCGAACGTTAAATGAATTTGTCCCAGATGTTCGCGTCTTAGCTGCAGAGACTTCGCATTAGCTGGTGTTGGTGTCGAGCGATATCCAACTGACTGTGTGGTTGTTGTAGCATCTTCGTTCCATCGAAACAGAGAGAAGCCCGAATCTGACAGACAAAATAAGACGCTTGATTCAGCAGAGGATTCGGTAGCTGGACTCGGATTCATGGGAAAAACTTGCCCATTCATTTACACAACCAACTGTCGAGTTGCAAAACCGTCGAGAGAAACGACATTCCACAGAAAACACGTTCCACAGACAACATTGAGAAGTCCCACAAAAAGCGAAAATTAAATTTCGCTCAGCCATGGTGGGTTAATAAAGCTGTTGAACAGCTGGCTCAGCTGTTCAACATTTCAACTGAAGCAACTGCCGCCTAAAGCGGATACTCTGTCAGCTTGGTAACCGCCCTCGCGCTTGGCTTCTGCCTTCGAGAATCACAAACTGACATCGATTTTTGAGTCTTTACCTTGGAAGTTTTTTTCATTTTCAATTCTTCTGGAGTAATGCGTATGGTTTATGGCCAGTTTTGAATATTACAACGGTGTATCATGAGTCTTCAGCGTAAAGTGGTGTAAGTAAAACTTTCTGACCGCCATCGACTTGATTACGGACCTATCATTTTCCAGAAAACCAGGATCGCAGCGCGGCAAGCGCTTTCTGAAGAACCGGGAACCCAAGATATTCGAGAACACGAAATCGGTCCTGGCGATCCGCACCAACACCGCCAGTGAGCTGGTTGTGAAGATCCTCAAGGACTTGGTATTACTAATAATGTTTCGCAGAATGCAGACGTTTTTGCATCGGCTGTGATGTTTAATTTCAGAATGCTCTCAAGAAACCAGATTCTTCCTTTCTTGGAAGGTATCGTATTCACACTACTCCGAGACAGATTTACACTTAGCCGACGATATTTGGGACCAAATCAAGCTGAAATCATTTTGTTTCGGTAGGAAACATGAACTCCGACCCTTCGAGAACGAACAGATGCTTGTAAGTGATAGTTTGCAGTTTATATTACATAAGTTCTTATTTTAGTTTTAGTGTACAGTTTTCTTCGAAATTTTATTTCCACTGTATTTTAAAAAGTTGCCTCCACAATGATTGGTCGTTTATTTTTTCTCTGTTTGTCCGTCTACCTCTGACATTCGACATCTTGACGTGTTTTATGATCCGTTCTTTCCAAACGGTGAAGGCGTTCTTAGCGGCAAAAACGCATAGCTTTTTGAACATTAATTGCTTTTTGTGATAATAGTTGTTATGATTTGCAGTAATGAAAAAGGTTCACTTTTGTTACGGTTTTATGGCACCAGTTTTTCTTTCATGCTTATACGGTATAAGCATGCACGAAAAACTTATTATTAGTTATACCGGATGGTTTTTTTGCAGGAAAGCATGTCTTCAAAGTACGATGCGGCTTTGCTTCTCACCGGTTCACATAACAAAAAACGGCCAAACTGCATCACATTCGGTAACTACTAACGAGGCCGGTTTTTCATTAATCTCACATTTTTGAACCTACGTGAATAATGTGAATCTGATTAACATTCTCGTAATTTAGTCCGAACATTTGACCATTGCATCTTGGATATGTTCGAGTTCACGGTGGAAAATTACAAAGGCATTTCGGAATTTCCGGTAAGCCTAAAAATCTCTTTTTCTTACTGGTTTGTTAAATTTTGCGGTTTTCAGGGTGTCTCCCCTCCGTTAGGGAACAAACCTTTACTGATATTCCGAGGAGAATCCTTCGAACATGATCCCGTATATCGCGCCATAAAATCTACCTTTATCGGTACGCACGTCATTCTAGTCGGTCGTTGCGTATTGTATAACAAATTTCGCTCTGAACTGTGTAGATTTTTTTCGTGGCCCTGTCGTGGATAAAATCCGTCCGGCTGGTCTGTGTCATGTTATCACGTTTACTGCCAATGAAGACAGGATTCTAATGAGAACCTTTATGTACGTTTTCATATGATCTGCCTTGCTTTCTGCGTTTATCAGGTTTCCTGTAACGACGAACCAAATCTCATAAATTTTTTTTTTATATTGAAATGTCTCATGTTTTTCTTCAGGTTGAGTGGAACAGAAGAAGGCGAAGAGAAGACATCAATGCCCAAAGAAACCGCACTTGTTCCTATGGGTCCCAGTATGGACTTTGTCACTAATCGCAGTAAAGTGGCTGCAGAAGATCTTTGGAAAGCAGCTTGCCGCCGGCCAAAGGAAGCTATGGTAAGAGACTTGCGTACCGTAATGTACTCTTTTCGCTATTTTGTTATGAATGGAAAAAACTTTTCGAGAACCACTTGTTGCATTTTGATAATACAAACGATATTGTACTTAAATGTCCGTGGATAAGGATGAAGCCAATAGGAAAAAATTGCTTTTGAAGTGGTGTTTTACGAGATTATTCAGTTGTGCCGAAGTTACTTTGAGATGGCATGGCGATTGCACTGGATTTGTAATCGTCTGCTGTTTCATAGATTAAGAAGACGAAGAATATTTCGCAAAATGTATTCGGCTCCAAACTGGGCCGCATCCATATGGAGACACAGGATTTCACTCGGTTGGATGTTAAGAAAATGAAGGGTTTGAGAGACAAACCGAAAGGGAAGGATACCGGAAAGGCGGAGAAAATGGATGTGGATACCGCTGGTGCTAGTAGTCGACCGGATGATTATATTGACATTGGAGGCGATGTGGACTAATCCTTACCGATAAAAGATGATCGCGTAGCGTTGAATGTGGCCTCTGTTGTAAACATTCGTTTTGCAGTAAAACTGTCTGTTAGAAGTTGTTTTGTTGGGAAAGGTCTAAAGAAACAATGCAGGTTAAACGGAAACGATGAAGAATGGTAGGAAAAGCTGGTCGATGTTTGATGCTTATGCAAAAATCGGAAGCGAATAAACTGTCACGCTATGCAGGTTTTTGAATAGATTTTTATTGTGCGGAAGCGGAAAATTAGTAAACTAACTGCTGTTTTTCGGAAGTGTGTAGTAGTAAATTTCTCACTTGTACGTCTCCATATCAATGCGTTTCGATCCGCCGGAAGTGCATCTTTGCGGTGTGAGTGCACAGACACCGAAGAACTAGTCTAGTCATTTTGTTTTTGCAGTATCTCACAATGATATTCTGTATGATATCCATAATTGTTTCACCTACCGCGCGCTACGGTCAGGAAGCCGAAACGAAGATTCTGTCAAGGGGTAATTAAATTAATGTCTCTGTACTTACGGATGGTACGCCACGGTGAAATTCCAGGCGGATTTTCAGTTTACTGCAGTTTACGATAAACATTGGGCACCGCCGCACCTGCTGATTTTCATTTCTTCGTGCGTTTTCGTTGATAGGACCACAGTTTGAACTGGTGATCACCTAATACCAGCTGAACAAGTTCCGGTTTATTTATATTATTGTGTTGGTCTGCAAGATCAAGCTTAAGGGTTCAAAAGAGAATCGAAGCGACGAAGTATCGAACATTGTTGTGACTCGATCTAGAATTCGAGGATGCTGTCACGAAACTCTTGGATTGTTTTGCGTTGCATTTCGCGTTCATTCTCACAGGATGGATATCGATGTTTAACGGCAAATGCTGCCAATGGTCGCGCATGGGTTCTTTCGAGTGCTCCTGGGCTTTCTGTTCCCACGCCACAGCATCATGTTTATCCGTCATTCCTGGCAGTTTCCGGAATACCTGCGAGGAATATGAGTTTATTCGGCTCTTTTCTGGATAGCGCTTGGAACAAGTAACAAAAACCATTTCTTTATTTTACGCGAAATCCGCATTAAGCACTATTGCGCGTACTTTTCTTGTTAAAATATTGAGAAGCATGCAGGACTCGTTTTTGTTGACCGACTCTAATGACTTATCGTTGGAAAGATTGATAATGTTTTTTCGCGTTGTTAAAAAATTTACATAACAAGGTACAGGTAGAAAACTGACTGAACATTCCAAACAACAACACTGGAAATGCAGTACGAGTAGACTGTAACTGCTTAGGTTGTAAGTGTATTCCGGACATTTACTCGTAATTTATACTTTTGGTTACAGAGTGGATAAGAAGCGCGTAGAGGAAATCGGTCCCGAAGTGGCAGCTGCCGAATGGATTATGCGCTGTGGCGGAAGTGTAAAATGGACAAACCATGCCAAATGGGTTACCGACTACAATCAGATCGGGCTTGGCACGGGACCTGGGACGAAAATTGAAGCCATTGACGCCACGAACGCCTGCATTAATTCAGAAGGATTTGGTTATCTAAGTAAGTGCGTTTTTGTTGGTTGTTGCGTACGATAATTTTAAAGTACCGTGGAACTAAATTTCTTCTTGGTTTTGCTTGAAAAATAGGTTTTATCTGTTAGAAAATTTTTAGAGAATTTTCTTCGATTTCATAGTCAGCTTAAGCATGGTTTTTGTGGCGAAATGTTGAAATGAATTGTGTAGATTTTATTCTGTTTCAAAATATTTGGACTTTACGCTGTATAGAATTTTAATCCAATTATCTGTAACAGTAATCGTTTTATATTTCGCAAATGTTTCTCTTTTGAAGGAATGATTTGTTTTTCCTTTACAGAGGGATTACAGGCTGTGCGCATGGTTAAATTCCACAAAACTTTACACATCGATGATGGATCCCTACAGCTGCTGGGTGACTATCTGGGGAACAATCTGGTCACTTTAGAAGTCACCAGTTGTGGTAATGTCAGTGATGAGGGTCTGAAGAAATTATCCCGATTCAAGAATTTAAAAGAGCTGCATCTCGGGGATTTGCCTGGCGTGAAAAATCCAGATGAATGTGTCAAATATCTTAAATCACAGCTGCCTCAGTGCGCTGTCACGTACGCCTCCTAAATAAATGTTCGCATTTGATTTGTCATGTTGTATATATAGCAATGTTGTTTAACGGGATGTTTTTGAGCTATTTTACGGATTTTGTGGTCTCATTTCTTTGTCACTGATTTTCGTACTGTAATTATTTTTCCTTGTTATAGCCGCTTCGGTTTCCTTGATGGAGATAAACAAATTATATACATGTGCTCGTATGTATCTGTATACGCGAAAAACAAATTTATTCCATCATTTGGTTACAGAAACAATCGAATTCGACAAAACAAAAGAAACGGGTAATTCTGAGGAGAATCCAAACTGCACAATTTGCAAAACATACAGAAGAATGAAATGTCAGTAGTCTCATACCGGTGCGGAACAAAGTAAAACAATGCATTAAAAAATCACAAACGTTAAGCCAACATTGTAAAAAACTAGAGTACTGTATTCGGGTGTAAACAAAAACCATTTTGCGGCGATCCAAATGGCTCTTCCGATCCGGCTCAAACGTGACTGTTCATCCTCGCGATTTCCTTGAGATCCATTAGAACACTGGTTTCTCCTTTGGGGAACTTTACAGTGAACCCGTTATCCAAGGCAGGTGCAGTACGGATCTTTCGCCCCTCTTCCTGCTGGATGACATTACGAAACTGGACCTTTTTGGATTCCACCATCTTGTAGGCAGCTTTGGCATCCCTTCCATCAATGAACCAGAAGTAGAACGTAATTCTAAAACCATCATAAACAAACACGCAATTTATAAAAGTCAGGTAGTAACAGGTTTCACTGCATACCCATCAAGAGAATCAAACGACAAGTGATCGTTGAGTATCATCCCTCCGCTGGCACGCAACATGTCAATCATCTCCTCCAACTGTTTATCAAATTTCCGAATAGTTTCTCCGCGCTTCAGTGCTGCCTGGTAGTAATCCACCGTGCGCACCAATAACACAGAGAACTCAATCTCCTCACGGTCCAGATTTCCCTGGGAAGGACGCCGAACAGTAAAAAGGATTTCCGTCAGTGCGCAGGCATTGATCTGGTCGTAGCAGCTGTCGGCCGCGATTTCCGTAGCGGTATTCAACTTGCTGCCCACTGAGCCTACACGTAATATACATCAGTATTGATGTTCGGTTAATCGGCATTTCAGTGGGAATGTTTATGCGATATGGGAAGCAAAAATGCACGACATCTACTGTACGGACATACACGAATGAATTAATTATTACTAGGAAATTGTTTCATCTACTGAAATCAGAAATCACTAACAAAATACAAAATAACATAAACTTAAATTCACACACGTATATATGTGACAAACTCATCAGCTGCACTGCAAAACCTGTTTTCTCTAACATCCGTTACAACACGGCGATCTCACCTTTGTCCACTTTGGCGGCTCGTTCAGCCAGAAGCTGCAGCATTTCGGGACTTCCCTCGACGATCTCTTCCAGTTCCTTCCGGTCCTGCTTGTTCAGTATGCCCTTGTAATCGTACAGAATGGAATCCTGCCATTTCAGGACACGCACCGGAACATCCTCATACTCTCTCAAATGGGCATCCACAGCCTTCATAAAGCGATCACGCTCTTTTTCATCCCGGAAGTGAAGGATTTGGCGCATTTTGCTACACACCAAAGCGTCTTTGACTGATTATCAACCTTGAGAAGTTTGTTCCACTTACGGGTTTTTCACTTTCTCCTGCATCTTTGGTGTAAAACCGCCATATTTTGGATCTTCCAATTTTTTCAGCCAGTTCACATAATCAACCTGCAAGGACGCGTCAAAAAGTTGATATGATATCGATTATAACAAAAAACGCCCGCCTTTTCCAAATTATTTTCATAAAAACAGTGTCTTCGCATATAAACCACCCAATTTATCGTAACTCTGAATTAAACCTCAATCGACATTAACTTCAGGTGCAAGTTAGAAAATTAACAACATGTGCATTTTTTTAATTTTTTCCGTATTTCGGTAAATTACCTCGTCGAAACTGGTGCGCCATTTCGTCGGCAGATGCAACACCACGGATTCTGTGTCGTAGCGGTGCTTGTATTCGCAAGCCCGTGAAGCCATGATAAAGAAACCTTTCTTTTTGAACAGCAAGTACAAGTCCAGCGGCAGCGAATTAAGAGCTGCAGCTACCGATGCTTCCGATGATACCGTCTTGACAATGCTTTTCGAGCCATACTTCTCGCCATGATCGGCATACATAGGAAGACCGGTGTATCTGCGAACAGGATTCAGCATTCAACAGTGAACTAAGCAAAAAACGATGAAGGGAACCCAGTTTCAGTTGCTAACTACTCTGTAAACTTCGTGACTCACGAAGATACCAAATTTTACAAAATCATGAAACTTCAAAAATTCAAAACGTTAACGAACTGGTACACTGGAAAAAATACTGCCAAAAATATCCAGAATAAATTAATGCAGAAAATCGAGCAATGCTCACTGGATAAATGGTAACTTACTGATTTTTACTAGGAAGCACTTCCACGAGATTGGCACGGAAATTATCCTCGTTTTCCTTGGTCTGCTTATACTTAACGGGAAGACTGGGACAGATGCCTCCATCTTGCCAAAACTTGACAATGCTCATGATGGCATTGGTGCGCGTTTCCAGAGTGACGGTGTGTTCAGGAAGAATCCACACTTCCTTTTGCATGCGGCTAACAATCGAATCCGCCTCTTCCCCGGCCAGATAAATGCGCACCGTAGCGTTCTCCTTCCAGGCATCGTTGATGTGCCGTTCATCCAAGAGCTCAACCGCAGCGAGGGCTTCGTCCACTGTGCTGAAGGTCACGCCAAATCCTCTGCAAACAGTTCAGCGTAGTACACGGCACTCGTTCTGGATGTTACAAATGAATTCAATTCAAAAAATATTTTTAAAAAAAACGAAAACTCACAGATAATGTGACAGATTACGCTATGCACGTAATCCTCAGTCATAAAAAAACCAACCAGGAAGTGTTGTCAAATTTTAGCTTTTGGAAGCACTGCTGTTCACGCATTTGACAAATCATTAATGTTTCCTTCATGGAAACTGGTTTGTTTATCAAGTATAAATACACCTGAAAGTGTAGCGCGGACTTAAAACCACATCTGTAACAAACTTCCAAATTTAAAAAGCATCCTTACTGTAACTGCGCGTGGATTTCCTCGTACTGCACTCCCTCATGATTCAGGAAACGTTGAGCGATACGTTTCAGCTCGGCTTCATTCTAGAAGCAAGGAAAACACTTGAGTGTTGATCGGCGTTCGTTTCATTCGAGTGATTTCATTCGAATCAATGCAAAACTGACCTTTTTGTTGATGATCCCCACAAAGATCTTCTTTGCCCAAACCTGTTCAGGCAGGAAGGCCTCTGGCGATTTATCCGCAGATGGTGTCCTGCACGACATTGTGCTGTTAAAACGAACCGGAGGAACAAATTACAATCGCACTGACTTATAACAAACAAATGATCGAACAGTCGGCAATAAGAATCGAAAGAGGCGGACAACAACTAACCCCAGTTTGAAAACTTCGATCTAACAGTAGAAATAAACGTGAAAATTGTTTTGACAACTATTTTACTTCCTGGTTCAGAGGCCCAGTGAAATTCGTGGCTGGTCGCCGAGCAGTTTCGTGTGGCACTGGTGTCCTGTCTGGCGGTGCCGGTAGTAGCGGAGTAGTACTATAGTAGTGAGCCGGCGAATCGACGACCGCTGAGTCGGGCAGCGCGCTGACGACGTACGTACGTATGAACACCTGAGAGCCATCAGCTTTTTTACCCTTTTACCCCAATAACCAGAATCAACTGGCAAATCCCAACACAACATTGGTACGACATTCCGAATGTGCACTCCCAAAGGCAGCCGAAAACTGTAGTAGAAATTTCGGGTCACTCAATTTCTATTCGAAATTATTTATGTATTTGTACTTCTGTATTATGTATCTGAAGTACTGTACTTCTACAGTTTTACATTACAATAACTGCCGCTGCAAAATCCATAACAAAAATTTAACGGCAGTTCGGACATTTTCGCACCGGTATAAACAATCAAACACATTGAATTCCAATAAATTCCAATCAATAAAAAAAAAAATCAAACACATTAAATTCCCAATCCAGATTACCCCAAGATTTCGGCTGTAAACAATTAAAAACAAGACCGACAAAACATTCTATCCCATTAAATTAATCTTTGTCGCTTCCTTGCACGACACCATCTTTCAGCAACTTTTCTATTTTCTGACTTTCGTAGCCCATTTCTTTCAGGATCTTTAGGGTATCCTCCCCAGGATGGCGTACTTCTTCCAATTTCAGCAGATCAGATGAAACATCTTCCGGTAACGTTCGCGGAAACGGTCGCGGCTCACTGCCAATTTCTGTTTTATTGCTCATAAATGTACGCCGATCTGTCTGGTGCATATAATTCGGCGCTTCTTCCAGTGTAAGCACAGGAGTCACGCAAGCATCAAAGCTGGAAAAGTGATCAATCCAATCATCCCGATCGCGCTGTTTAAATGATTCGCGAAGGGTAGTCCGTAGCGTATCCAGATTCTTTCTCTGGTCGAATCTGCCCTCCAGATTCAAACCTACAGAACGATAACACTTTGCTCGTAATTATCGTGTAATTATAGACACATTCCAATATTGTCCCAACTATTTTTGTACATACAGAAATACTGACCACTGGACGCATCAATACCCGAGTGAAAATTTGCACAGAAAAATAATATTTATTCAGAGTGATATTTAAATTATACAGAAACAATATTATTTACTTTTTGTTTTGGTTGTACTTCGTTTTTGAATGCGCAATCATACTGAAATACCTTTTAGAAGCTGGTTAAAAAACGGTTTCTCCACACAGCCAACAGCAACATATTTTCCATCCCGGCACAGATAAGTATCGTAGAATGGCAGGACACCATCCATCCACGAATCTCCCCGTCCACTGCCCCAAATCGGAAGGTCAGCGGCTCGCCATAACCATGTTGACAAATATGCAGTGCCATCTGTAACACTATTATCATCGTCATTAAAATTCTCATGCCATGCTGAATTACTTCAGACAGTACAAGATTTACACAATATAATGTATAAGCTGACAAATTACAAATGAAGAGAATGAATGAACAATAGTAAGCACAGTGGAAATATGCATGTTCATTGTTGTTGCCAGTACTGACTTAACTGATAAACGGTATATTTTCGTCTTTAGAACCCAATCAACTTTAAACTATCGTCCGATTCTAAACAATTCGTTTATTAAGAACTATATATTGTTATTTCCTTTTCAGAGAAACCATCAAATCCAAATTATCCAATCACTCTTTCTTTGCGTTTTTAAAGGAAATTTCGCAACAACGGAAACATGAAATACAGTACTAAATAATTACAGTAAATTTATATTATTGGCAATAAATTCATGATCACAAATCACTGCAACTGCATCTTACTTTGCATCGAGAATTTTCCCCTTTCCAGTGGTAAAACGCTCAATAACAGCCGATAAAATTCCAAAAGCACATAACAATCCTCCCGCGCCAAAAGCTCCGAGGAGATTCAAAGGAGGTCGCGGATTGCCGTCTTTCACGCCAAGCTTGGATAAAACACCTGAATAACAGAATATCCATCGCTGCAGGTCTTTCGGTCAAATTTCATTACGCTCGCTGTGATGTTCTTAAGTAGATTTTCGTGCCTTTGAATTCGAGCCAAGGAAGGACCTACATTGTACCTGACAATGCAAGGAAATTGATATCATGTCCAGCTTTGTTACAGAACGGTCCGCTCAGTCCAAATCCGCTCACTCGTGCAAAAATCAACGACGGACTGACGGACTTCACTTCTTCCGGCCCCAGCTGCAGCTCCTCCATTGCTCCAGGTCGGTAACTAACTGTAAAACTGTGGTTGTCCAAAATCATTTGGACGCCAGAATTTCGACGATCGCTTAACAAAAAGTATGTTCATTATGACATAATATTGCACTACCAATCAACACATCGGATTTGGAGCATAAATCGAGGAATACTGCTCGTCCCTGTGGATGTCTTAAATCGAGCGCTATGCTCTCCTTTCCGCGTGCCAGTTTGTCCATGTTGAAGGTGGGACTACTGGGACGATCCACTCGAATAACTCTCGCTCCGAAATCCGACAAAATCAGTCCACAGAAAGGACCAGTATGCGCTGCGTTAGCCATCTCGATTAATCTCCACGTAATCCGCGCAGAGCCATTCCAAGTGTTAAAAATTAAAATTAGGAAAGCAAAACAGGAGCCTTTTTCAACGACGGGACGCTTACTGTTTGTGACAAGAATCCAACTAAAACTACAAACTTTGCAGGCTTCAGATTTATACAGACCTCATGCAGATCAGTCAGCTGTCCGAAAGAATCAAGCATGCTGCTGTATCTCACGACTGCATGACATAGCCGATTGCACACTATATATTAACAATAAACATTGTTACAGATTGTTATATCATGAAAATTAATCATCATGCAAATTGATCAATTTGCATGATGCATATCAAACAATTAACATCTGTTATATGATTATTGCGATATTTATCATGCAATTAATGACGCAATCATCAAATCGCGATCTTGTTTAGAACACCGACGACTCGAAAGTCGAAACGGTCAATGAAATGCCGCGAATGACGATCGCCACCTTGTTCTGGGCAGGTAGGTCAGTGATGTTGCCAAAGATGGCCTTACGAAAAAACAAATCCCACTCAAAATTCCCATTTTTTGTCGACTTCGAATTCATCGGTTTGGTATCTCAACATACAAATTAATCCGCTGGGCGTATCTTGCGGTACTTTTATTTTAATCTGCCAGTGCTATCAGATAAATTAGTAATCAATGTACTTCACTAGTTCACTTTCATGAAACCGATTAATTTTCTTCGACTATTGCGCCACTCTTACTTGCCATTTGCCAACACTGAAAAATCTGACGTCGTTTGAAATCATTTTTGTTTATTCCAGTCAACTTTGGTGTACACCACATTCGGAATGTGCACTCCCGATTTGTTGCAGTAGACATTTTCAATACATATCCCGGCCACAAGTTTCTGCGCAGAATTATTTATATGTACCCGTATACTGTAATTCCTCAATTCATTAATGTAATTCATTCGACATAAACTGCCGCCGTAAATCCACAACCAAACGAGTAGTTCGAAAAAGCTTAAACAATATTTACAATTAAACACGATAATTTCCCGATTCAGACGACCCAAGATTACGGCTGAAAATAATTAAAAAAAAAGTTCATTCCATTGTGATTGGACTAATCGGTGTCGCTTCCTTGCACGACACCATGTTTCAGCAGTTTTTCAATTTTCTGACTTTCGTAGCCCATTTCTTTCAGGATTTTTACGGAATCTTGGCCAGGATGGCGCACTTCTTCCAGTTTCAGGGAACAAGATGAAACATCTTCCGGTAATGTTCGTGGAAACGGGCGCGGCTCACTGCCAGTTTCTGTTTTATTGCTCATAAATGTACGCCGATCTGTCTGATGCGCATAATTCGGCGCTTCTTCCAGTGTAAGCACCGGTGTAACGCAAGCATCAAAACTGGAGAAGTCATCAATCCAATCATCCCGATCGCGCTGCTTAAAAACTCCGCGAAAGGTAGTCCGTAGAGTATCCTGATTACTTGTCTGGTCGAATACACCCTCTAGATTCAAACCTACAGAACAAAATAAAAATTCGCACCAATAAATAATATTTAGGTATTCAAAGCTATTAAAATTCGGACACAGTACTGTAATCGAGTTTGTAGTTCTACTGAATGCGCAGTAAATACTGAAATACCTTTAAGAAGCTGGTCAAAAAATGGTTTTTCCAGACAGCCAACAGCAACATATTTTCCATCCCGGCACTGGTAAGTATCGTAGAATGGCACACCACCATCAAACCACGAATCACCTCGTCCGTTACCCCAAACCGGAAGGTCAGCGGCTCGCCACAGCCATGTCGACAAATACGCAGTTCCATCTGTAATACTATCACAATGAATAACATCATTAGACATCTAATATCGCATATCTATAAATCACATATCTAAAATCAGGTTACTTTCAAACCACTGCTTCGAATCTGCACTTAAGAACTATGCAAAATGCCAGTCATATTTTTTTCTTCAGCACAAGTACGGAATGCAACTAATCCAGTTTTTTCCATTTTTCAAAGGCGATTTCGGAACAACCGGCAGCATAAAATAGGACTTTTCTACCAATGATGGTCGACACTGCATCTTACTTTGCATCGAGAATTTTTCCCTTTCCAGTGGTAATGCGCTCGATAACAGCCGATAAAATTCCAAAAGCGCATAACAAGCCACCCGCACCAAAATCTCCGAGAAGGTTCAGAGGGGGTCGCGGATTGCCGTCTTTCGGTCCAAGTTTGGATAAAACACCTGAATACAGAAATGAGAAATGTCCATGATTTTTAAGACCTTCGCTCACATTTCATTTCGCTCGCTGTCATATTTTGAACAGATTTTTGTACCCTTGTATACCAGCCAAGGAAAGACTGTGTCTGACAAAAATACATTATACCTGACAAGGCAAGGAAATTGATATCATGCCCAGCTTTGCTGCTGAACGGTCCGCTCTGTCCAAATCCGCTCAATCGCGCAAAAATCAACGACGGATTGACGGACATCACTTCTTTTGGCCCCAGTTTCAGCTGCTCCATTGCTCCAGGTCGGTAAGTATCTGTAAATTCGTAGTTCCATAAAATTGTGATGACGATCGCTTAAGAGAAGGTGCATTAAAACATTAGAAAATTAAGGATTACCAATCAACACATCGGATTTGGAGCATAAATCGAGCAATACTGCTTGGCCCTGTGGTTGTCTCAGATTCAGCGCTATGCTTTCCTTTCCGCGTGCCAGTCGATCCATATGAAAAGTGGCACTATTAGGTCGCTCCACTCGAATAACTCTCGCTCCAAAATCCGACAAAATCAGTCCACATAAAGGACCAGGTGCTAAGCCAGCCATTTCGATCACTCGTAATCCGCGCAGAGCCATTCCACTTGATAATCAAAAAAATTATTAACAAAAACAAAACTGTTCAGCAAAGCTGCGCTTTTGCAGTAAGGTAATTTATTTGCTTCAGTTGTGGCAAGAATTATATGACGAGCAAACTAAAAGCAAAAGTGAAAAGTTTGGTTATTTTAATCTTTTCTCATGATCATGGTCTTTCCGTTTTCCGACTCTTTCGCAACTTTCGCTTTTCACTTTTGGCTTCAAATAAAAATTTCGAAACGCAGACGGACGACTCGGGGCGGGTGATGATAGCGCGCGTAATTTGGTTGCGGGCGGCAGTCAGGTCAGCTGTTGGCAAGCTGGGCAGTAAAGATTTTTGCAAACGTCTTTGGAGGAGTTCGCAGGAATTTTCCTTACGTTTTTTTTGTAGACTTTATCGGTTTCATAGCTCAGCGCATAGATATGACCGCGGATTAACCCACTGCGAGCGCCTGGTGGTTATGGAGAGCCTATCCCGCCACCCAAAGTCGGCGGTTACCTGATCTTTCTTCGATCATTTCCATTCTGACTGGGCTGCCTGGGCCGCCTGGTTTGTCTGGTTTGCCTGGTTTTCCTGACTGATGTTACTTCGATTGCTTTTTTTCGTTCGATCACGTCGATCCGTTATCAGATTCTGTTTTTCATATTTTGCATTTTCAGTTTATTTTTCATGTTTTGAAAAGAATTGACAACGTGATTTAATTTAGTCTGACTATCCCATCTCCATGCCGCTTATCATTTTCTCGCTGCCTTTGGAAAATGCGTGGTGCCAGGCGTAGTGCTGATAATAATAATAATATGGCCATATGGGCCGTCACAGATTAGGTTGGCATTTATTTGGATGCAGTGTTGGAAGCGGCTGCAGGTCTTTTTTCTGCAGGTATTACGGTTCCCGAGAAAGCAATTCAGCCGCCGAACAAGCTCCACATCCCGGAGCACGTCCCGCGCATTCCAGACGAAAGTGCCTGCGTGGGGGATGATGCCAAAGCGTCGTGCGAGCTCCAGCCCACAGCACTCCCGTAAGCGTCTTCGGGGCGATAAAGGTTTACGTTTCTCTGAATTGTCCGCGTTGGATCCAGCTGCTGTAGATTCATTGACAGGTAAATTGAGTAATTATGAACTAATTTTTTCGTATCATTTGTGTATCATACATTCGACTGTTGTTACAAGTTTCTGAGTCGTTCATCTTTTTGTAGCTCTCGCACCAAAAGGGGAGGAAGACCGATACAGCACCATGTGGGATACTTTAGCTTGTTAGCCTTCGAGTTGAATGCAGAGTCTTCGGATTTTGTGACCATCAAGGCATTAACGATTCTTCTGTGGAAGCCATTGGACTGCTGCGGATTTTATTAGGATTGAATTATCACTGGCCAGAAATCTACTAGCCGTCACAAACGTCAAAATTTCGCTTGCTGGCCGAAGTCATCTCGAAAGCTGTAATGGATTTCCGAATGGTAAGAAAGATGTCATGGTTATAGCATTTACACTAACGGTTTCTGTAAATTCAGACGGATATTCCATTCAGTACCGTTTTCTACAAGTGGCTCTTGGGTGAAGAGTCCAGATTGGATCTATCGATTTGGCGCATACTGACCAACAAATCACGAAACACATGGACAAGCTGCATAGGATTCCTCGGCGGAAGAAATGATTGGAGTCTGTCAGTGAAACGGGTGATCGGAAGCAATTAGGATCGGATGACGAATTGCTGTACCATGGCACACAAATGGATGATATATGCCTGGTTTTTATCCTGCCGGGATACGACGACATTGAGCTGTTCCGCGGGGCCGTGATAGGTCCGTTAATGTGGACAGTCCGGAACTATACGGTAACGTGAGATGGGACATATCATGGGTCATAAGCAAAGAGTTATGTGCCTGTTTTCTTGTTGCAGCTTGTTGAGCATTGGTATCTGAAGGAAGGTGTGTATTGGCAAATGGAAACGTTACCTTTAATGGCATCACCACACTGAAGCATACGTCTCTTCCGGGCCGAGGAATTGGATGCGTTGTTTTTTGGCCACTTTCAACATATCCAGGAGGGATGGGATGTGCGCACTTTGGCGGAGTCGTGCCATCACCATCATGGCTACACGGTGGATGGATAGTTAGGCTGTTCAGTGGCTCTTTGCCCCAAATATACTGCTCAGGAGCGGTGTGATTTCGTGCAGTTTGTTACCGGATTGCTCAAACTGCCAGTTGGAGGTTGAATAATGTGTTGAATACAATCTATAAGTTTACACTTTCCAGCACTGTAATAGCCGATAGTATAGCGCTGTTATTTTTCGAAATGTTTATTATCGGTAGTTCTGTCTTAATGCTTTTATTTGAATATATATTTCTTCAGTTTTCTTTATTTCTTGTTCTTTTTTATAGGCTTCAAGGCTTTGAATCCGTCATTCACTGTGGTGCGTAAAACTGTCTCCGCCGATCAGAATCTTGACTGATTCTTGTCATCTGCGATGACACGCGTGAATTGGCTGAAATTACCGGATTATCCCACCTTGGAAGTCATGGCGAAACGATTGGAGACTACATGCAAAGAAAGTCTGCATTCGTTTCATTTTCGTAAGGCGCTGTCGTTCTAATAGTTTTATCTGCGGAACTCTGTGGATAATTTCTGCGTCATAAAACAGAGTATAAAATTGATTACTTCTGCTCGCTACATGTCGAATATATTACTTTTGTTTGGGTTTTTCTCTTGTATCGCATGGGTTTCTTTAGACAGCCACTTCATTTGAATACTGAACGCGCTGCGATATTAAATGCTAACTTCGTTTGAATAAATCAAAATAACGTACCAGACATGCAGATGTAGTTTGGCTCAGTAAATGTGTGAAGTTGGCAAGTGTGAAATTGGCAACTATCCATTTCCAATATTAGAGCACGAAAATGAAATATCAACAAACAACTAGCGCAAATATAAAATGAACCGAAATCATAGTAATGACAGTGTTCAACAGAAAAAACGAGAGTGAAATAATATGTTCTGTTTCGCGGCACTGAGCTCAGGGCTATCTTTCGGTACATCCACAGCTTTTACACCCGCACCGGTTTCCTTTGATTACTACCACCGGCCTCGGTGATCTGCAGTAAGGCGATATCTTCCGTGGCATTCTGAGCAGAAGGCGCCGGTGTGCAGCCGGTAGTGCCTGTGCACTCGGATTTTTCCTGCCCTGTCGACGGTGCCGTTGGTCAACCTGGAAGAATTTGGTCGGATGCGACAGTTTGATGTCTAACTGACGCGCCCAGCCCACCAAATCACGGCGCATGGCGTAAGCGTCCTCATCATCGGCGTAATACTTCGGTTCCGTTTCCGTAGTCCTATAAATATTTACAGTGTGACGGGATCTAACAGTAACTTCAGGTGGAAAATAAGATAATAATTGGGACTGATAAGCCGTCATTTGTGAGAAAATGATTCAATGTTTACTGAAAACGGGCAAGCGGATGGTTATCCAAGGCTTTTTTGTGACACCCGTGCGAAAATGGTGCGGCGATTCTATTGCTGATTGGTAATTGGCCATAGACAATCACGCTGTGCAGCCACCAAGATACGCGCTGGTTTATTTACCAAATTAAACAAAAGAAACATGCATTACCAGGAACTCCAATCGCTCGCATCCAGATAGCACTTGGAACAGATTTTATTTTACATTCAGTTCTGCGGCTATAAAGCAGAAAATTTTGGCAGTCGATAAAACGTGCTAGACACCTGCGTTCCTGGTTGCTGACCAGTTGGCGCGGGTATTTTTCACCGCTGAAGCAGCGCACGCAGTATTATGCGTATTAATTCATAACGATCTTGCCGGAGCTTACTGATGGAATCGAATGTTGTCTTTTTGAAAAAACAACGAAAAAAATGCATAATTATAATTCAGAGCTGCACTTAAGCGCAATGGCGCCGCTGTGCTGACAGTGCTGTTATGCGTTTACGTCAGGTACTCCTGGCAATACATATCAGGTACAGTATAAGCAGGCTTCCTGACGAACTGTACAGTATAATACACATTTAAATACTGTCAGCATTTAAATACTGTCAGTAATTAAATGTGTAGGAGGCTAACCCTGGCAAAGTTGACGGTTCATCCCTAATCAGTCTTTTCCGGTGTTTTCGGCATTATCTGTGACGCATAACTATTTGATCGTACGTGATCGGTTAGTTGGCGTCACGATAAGGGTTTTGGGTAGTTTCGTAAGTAATTTGGAGCACCGCGGTTTGGTTCCGGTAATTCAAGTAACATAACCATAATACTGTAAACGATGCAGAATCACAAACAGTCAGTATTTCTCACGGGTGACATTGGGCGTTGGTTGTTATTTGTTATTATGTTGTGGTCTTAATGTTTTTCGGATCAGTTCAAAATTAATGGGATGACAAGTGCACCATGCACAAATAATGGATTTACGTGAAATTGTATACTTTAAGTTAGACAAGCAAATTAATTGGCTGACCTTTATCCCGAATAACCAGCTTTAAGTAATGCGAATAGCTTGGAAAAGTTTCAGAACTGCAGCATACAAGCGTAAACACAGCCTCGGTCAGGCTTACATACAAGTTTAGATATTTCCACATATGCAGTGACCTTTGGGAAAAATGGCGATGCCCTGTTTATACGACTAGGCTCCACTGGCAATTATTCATTTCCAATATTAAAGCGCAAAAATGAACTTATAACAAACAACGCGAAACCATAGTAATGATAGTGTTCACATATTATTTCACTTTCGCTTTTTCTTGTTCGCGGCACTAGCTGGTGGGACGCAGCAGGTATCTTTCGGTACATCCGCAGTTTTGCCACTCGCATATTCGCACTATGCACATAGCAGATTAAATTACGGCAATAGATGTATTTGTGATTGGAATGTACAGTCTATGCCGGAAATCAAAGAAATCTCGATGGATATAGTGAAATGTGAACATATAACTGAATCATTAGAAGATCAGTACCACGGTATAGCAGTACTATTATTGATCCCGCTTACCAGTAATATTTTACCGCACGCTCTACAAAGCAGTAGTTACTTACTCGACATCTCATCTTCCCGACACTCGGTTGTCGCGGGTATTTTTATATCATATAAATAGCAGCAGTTTGGTAAATTCTTATCTTTTGTCTCGGCCAGTGGGTCCAAACCCACAGTGCGTCCCGAGGACCCAAGATGTCGAGAGTTACAGTTACAGTAATGTACGATTTTTATACAGACAAGGATAGTCATAACGTTCACGAATGCGATATCTATGGGTCGAGAGTACATTTTTTGCCACTGAAAGGCTAACGGAATATATCCACCAAAAGATACAGTTATTATTAGGGTTAGGACGGTCACCCAAAATCCCACTTGGCAGCTTCGTGGACAAAGGCCGCGAGACATAGTTACTGTTTCCGGCTCCAGAAGATTTTCCTTCACGTCCATTACACATTCGCAGTTCGCGAATGTCTTAATACATACACGTAATGTCTAAGTAGTAATCTCACACTGATAGATAGCCCAGGAAGGAGACGCTTATAATTGAGGAAAGCGGCACTTTACGCATATGCATATAATATACCGTTTCATATACGATAAGTTAAATATACATTACAAGAAAAATGGGACAGCAGATGGCAATTCGAATGTACAACATAATACGGGCAAACAACTGTTTTTTTATGTATCTGATTGTCGGTTGCCCAAGAAAGGCATCCAGCGTAACACCGTGATGCAAAAGGTAATTCCAGTTTCTTTATGACATACTGGCTGGAAAGCACGTAGTGATATCCGGCATCCGCACTTATCGTTGCATATGTTTTTCAGTACGAGGCGACTGCAACGCAGTACTTTTGAAGTTTTGGAAGGTAAAATAATAACAATTTTTAAAAGTACAATTTCATACGATCAGCTAATAAAGCGGGTTTTTGAAGGCTATTTTAAAACGCAATAATATGGTTTTCGTACTTGTCTTGTGACTGAACAGCTTCCTTATAAGTGTTTAGTTTGACTTGCTGCAAACGACGACTAGCATATAAGTACATCATCTATGCACTGATTCTGTACGGGAATGAGACTCACACCTGAAAAAAACAGCATACCTGGTCAGCGTATATCTGAAGTAGCCGCATATCAGCATTACGATGTACGCTATTCGTGTCTTTAATCCACTGCTGGCTCCATGCGGGACAAATCCAATACCACAATACCTCAATACTACAATACCACTATGCTAACCCTAGATAAAAAAAATTTTTTTACTAATAAAGTCACTTGTTTATTTAATTATGGTATTACGGTATTGTCGGTATTGAGAATTATTTTACTTAAAAAGTCACTTATTTCTTAATTTATGGTATTAC
>JAQGAU010000711.1:0-24674 GCA_034698045.1 Paramacrobiotus richtersi | reverse complement strand
AGGCAGTAGTCTCTATTTCACCAGGAATATGTTGTCTAACTTGCGACCGCCCAGGTTTACCGCGTTTATCTGCAGTAATCTACAACTCAGCGGGGAGGGGTTTTCATGTACTGGTATTGCGTTAACCAATCAGCGCAAGGCAGGCACGGTTTGGAATTTTGTCAATTGTCACCGCTTCCGAATACACTGTACAGGGATACTTGTTCGCTCTGCTATATTTGCGTTGGATTTAAACACTGAACTTCTTCAAATTTACTGTGTAATGTCGATTTTAGTTCATGTTAAGGTCATCGTACATGTGCTCCGTAGATTACTGTTGTACTAGTATGTTAACTGCGCGTTTATCTCTAGTGGCGCTGGGACGAAAATGTAGGTGTTATAGCAGCAATTTTATGGAAGCGTAATTAAACTGTATATTACCGGAAAGTAGTGCGCTAACATAAAACTGCTATACACCAAAATACCATGAATTATGATGTTATATTTCGTGACCAAGGCAACATTATGTACATACCAGGTGGAAATCGAACTGGATCATCGTTTTTATTCTCAACCATCAATTTTTAATGGTTTCGGCAGTCCGTAAGGGGATCGGATTAGTGCCGGTAGTTTACAATACAGATGTCTGATTCCATGGCTGTTTGAGGTCATGTTTTCGAAAGAAACCACTCGTATCCGAACACCAAGATTACGCGTTCGCAGGTTTACATAATATTGCAGTAAGAATTTATTTATCATCCATTTCATGGCCACTTTTGAGCCACATTGCTTCATTTCACTTAATCTGTCCGTTATTAATAATACTGAACAACCGATATCAAAGGATGTGTTAGGGTTACAAGGTCTGCCTGCGCTGCAGTTTATGTGAGTTATAACGTCCTTACTGCGCAGTATAAACAAGTGAAATGGTCTGATTTTCCAGCACCGTTGTATACAGCAAGATATTTAAGGATTCCCACGCTCTGATAGACTGAGTTTACAAAGTCAGAGGACAGAAGAAGTCTTTCGCATTGAACGCGATCGCCGATCTGTAAGTACCTCTGTACCTCTGTACATCGATGTAGCAAACAACATACTGTACGTAACAAATAACTTACCAGGTATGGTAGGTATGATTACATGATTTCTTGCACACCCAGCTATCTAGATTGTTTATTACACTATTACACTTACCTCTGAACACGCAGCTCGTGTTTCATGTTGACTGGATTCTTGCTACCGCAGTTGCATTTGTAGAGTACCTAGCCCCACGATGAGCCGCATACACAAGTGGACTGGCTTCGCGAACTGCTTTCTGGCTGGACTGCTGTTCGTGCTCAACACTATCAGTAAGGACGTCCTGGTTTTTGTACTCACAATAGAGCATTCATAAACATTTCGTGATATTACCATGATACCCGACAATAATCTGATCTTAGTTTTGGCTTTTTACAGCTATCTATTCAATTTACCATCCTTCCAATCCATTCTACTGGCTCTTCCTACTGCATCTTCAAAACGCGATCATCCCTGCCCTTATAATGACCCACGGATGGAAGTGTTGCGTCGTGGCCCGTATTAATCGCAATCAAGTATCACAACACGACTGGAACATCTCATTGTTGCCAGTATCAGCCATTGGAGTGTACTACACTGTCCTTATCATGCAGCGCCAACAGGGGTCGTTATTGACACCATACTCCGTAATCGGCGACAACACTGCTTTCCCGGTGTTCGAGAAGATCTTTCTCAGCAGTCCCTGGATCGGCGGACTGGGATCATACAATGCCACTTTCATCATCCCTCCTAAGATTAACTGGAACGTCCTGCAGGTCGTCGGACAGCTCACACAACTCGCATACACCGCTAGCCAGATGACGGCCGGAATATGCGCCGGTGTAGTTATGTTTGGCAACTTGTCCGACGAACTGATCAATGAGGGACGAGTGGCTAGCCTGGTCAATATACTTGACAAGTTGTTGAACAAATTGTATCACGGGTTTGCTGCTTTTTTGTTGGCGTCCGTTTATGAGTGCATGATTGTGGCGTTCGCAGTTTGGGGATTCTTTGACCTTCCCTTAGCGGTAAAGTGCTGCAGGAAGAGAGTTTTGCTGATTTTTCAGCTGAATGCAGCAGGTTTCCTGTAAGAAAATCTTTTATAATAAGGTGGATACGGTTCAAATATGTTTCGAGACTTTAATAAAATAATGGAAAACAAATCCCTCCTTGATCTGTGTGCTGCATGTATCAGATCGTACAAACGGACACATCCCTTACAAGTACTGTATACAACACAATGCACACACATGTACATGTAGCTGTCCATGCTGTTTATCATTCGTCCTGTCCAGGGCACAATTTCCTTCTTCTTCATCCTTACAACGTCGCTGTTCCTATTGTTATGCTGATCAAATGCCGCGTTCGATCCCGAATTAGCCCCATAGCAGGAAAGAAGAGGAAAGGACGAAGAAATTTTTGGACCTCGGTAAAGCACATGACATCGGCTGGGTTTGCTCTGCATCACTTTTTTGTTGGCCGTGTCACACCTGACTCCGTTACGGTTCTTGGCGGCACAGGTTCCGCTCCGCGTTTTGAAAACACCTTTCCGCCGCTGCATGCTGCATGATACCGCTGGATACGTCATGTTCTCCGTCCCTGCAACCCTCCCTACATCGTTCCTCCTTCTCTTGACTGGGATGTTTTGAATTTTGTGGGAACAGCCGCAAACCTGATATATACGATTGCTAAGACCATTGGTGTCGCCGGTGGTACTGTATCCTTGCACGAAGCATGTATCCGTATAAAAGTCGATCATGCCGAGCGTGCATTGCGCGCAAAACGTTCATATAATCGATTTCATGAAAGGCAACTTTGGGAATTGAGACATGAGAAAATTAGTCAATTTCCCGTTATTCCCTTTAGATAAGGTGCGAAGTGTTATTAATATCACCAGATAATTCGTTCGCTTTTGTCCACTTGGTAGATACGCGCGGTTTGCTATGCTTTCTGTATGGTTGTATGGTATGCTACCACTTATAAAAGCTAATCGGAACTGAATATTTCGTAGCAGATACCAGTGTGGTTTTCACCTGATTGCAAAAGTGCACTTCGAATAAGCAAGACCGTTAGTCACCCACTAGATGGTAGATTATGGTAGTGATTACAGAAAGATGACGGTACATCGAGCATGTATAGAACTCCGCCAAGAGCAGCTGTATACATTTAGCTCGTAATACGTACTTCACAGTATACGTCAGAACAACCACACGTCACGACGATTGGCCCAATTCCGCAAACTATACAGAGATCACATCATCACCGTTTGCTTCCCCGTGCGTGCGCTGGATTTAGAACATTCCTGTACTTCAAAATTACTATGGAATATTGATTTTTCGTTCTTTGTGAGATTGTTGTACCTCTGGTATGTAGATTGCTGTTAGTACTTCTGCGCATTTTATCTCTAGTGGCGCAAGGATGATAATTCATGTGCTGCTCCACATTTATGGAAGCACAGCACAACAGTATGTTATCCAAAGTACCGGTCTAAGGATCCCAGTACGCCAGGATCATGGAGCGTACCTGTAGGCTGTACGCAAGATTCCGTACATACCAGGTGGGGCGATTTTCTGTGTTTCAGTAACCAGCACGGATTAGTGCCGTACCTGAATTCGTACTGTGGGAATCAGATTAGTGCCGGTAGTTTACATCACAGATGTCTGGATCGATGGTTGTGCGAGGTATGCTTCGAAAGCAACCAATCGTATCTGAATACCATGCTTCCGCTTTCGCAGGCATATAATATTGCAGTACAGATCTGTTTATCATCAGTTTCACGTCCACATTAGCATTACATTGCTTCGGTTCACCAACAACAATTAATTTGCATGTCACTAATAATCTTTAGCAACCGATATCGAAGTGCGTTGTGGCGTTACAAGGTCGGCTGAGGCATTCTGTCCACGTTACAGCTTGTTATTGTACTTATCGCGACTTGTGAACAAGTAAACTGACTGCTTTTCTGGCACCGCACATCAAGGAACTTACGGATTCGCACGCTCTGGTGGACCCGGCTTACCCCTTGTATTGAACTCGATCGCCGATCTGTAAGCACTGTAATTCTGGGTACCACAGCACCGATATCGCAAACGAGATAACTATGTACTGTACATGTAATTTAACATATGCGTTTAACGTGTAAGTGACATGACTTCTTACTCATCCAACTGTCCAGATCGTTTACCCCACATCCCTCTGAACGCATCCACAAGAACTCGTGTTTCCTGTTTATTGGATTCTTGCTACATCAGTTGGTTTTGTAGTGTAACCAGCCCCATCATGAGCCGCATACACAAGTGGGCTGGGTTCGCGAACTGCTTTCTGGCTGGACTACTGCTCATACTCAACGCTATAAGTAAGACAGTCTGGTGTCCTGCCGACTTTTGTACTCACAGTTCGTGAAGATATTTTGCACTATTACCATGATCGCCGACAATAACACAGTTTCAGTTTGGATTTTTACAGCGATCTACTCTGTCTACCATTCGTCCTGTCCACTCTACAAGCTCTTACTACTTCATCTACGAAACGCGATCATTCCTGCCCTCATAATGACCCACGGATGGAAGTGTTGCGTCGTGGCCCGAACAAACCGCGCTCAAATATCCCAACGAAACTGGAACATGTCATTGCTGCAAGTATCAGTCATCGGTTTGTTATACAGTGTCCCTATTATGCTGGGACAACAGGGAGGATCATTGAAGCCATATTCTGTAATCGGCGACTACATCGCTTTCCCAGTGTTCGAGAAGATCTTTCTCAGCAGTCCATGGATTGGCGGTCTGGGATCATACAACGCCGCTTTCATTATCCCTCCTAAGATTGACTGGATCCTTCTGTACATTGTCGGACTGCTGACACAACTGGCATACACCGTTAGCCAGGTGATTTCCGCGGCATGCGCCGGTGTAGTTGTCTCTGGCCACATTTCCGCCCAACTGATCCTTGAGGGAAAAGTTGCCAGCCTGGCCAATATGCTTGACAAGTTCTTGAACGAATTTCACCCGTTCGAGGATTTTCTGTTGGCGACTGTTGATGAGTGCATGATTGTGGCGCTCGCGCTCTGGAAATTCTTTGACGTTTCTTTAGCGATTAAGTGCCGCAGAAAGAAGGTATTGTTGATTTTTCAGGTGAACACTGCAGGTGTTCGGTAAGCAAATCTCGTTTGACACGGCGGATGCGGTTCAAGAGTGTTTCAAAATTTTGATAAAGTGCTGAACAACAATCCTTCTTGACCTGAACGCTGCGCGTTCAGATCGTACTTAAACATGCACATGATTTATACGTACACAATTCATACAGATACATGTGTTCACATTCACATTATGTGTAGGTTTACACATTTACTTGCGCATCGCGACCACAAGGCGAACGGTTTATAAAAACCACTCCTTGGTTTATTGGGTCAAGACGTAAACTTTCGCTTGTTGTTAGCGATGGTTTCGACAAGCTGACGGCTGTGGTTTTATAGTTGTCTCGAACCGTATTGACCAATGGCCACACGCAGTAGTTTGCGGTTCTACCTTGTTGTCTTTTATACAACAACAATTCAAATGAAATGCTGTCGATGTATGCAGCCAAACTGCTCGCACAGCATTGTAGCGTGCGTTTGCGATCAGTCGCAAACTTAAACGTCAACTGATTTTCCGAAGTGATGGACCCATTAGTAAACGATCTAAGTGCACTCAGGCAGTATTCGCCGGCTATATTTCAATTTGTTCATGGTTAACCGGGGAAAATCCAGATTACAGCCGGTGGCCCGGTATTGCCTACGGTCCTGCTGGTACACTACTGGAAAATTGGAACTGTCATCTGCATTTAACCAGGAAGTAATTACTTACTTGCAAGAGTACCGGGGTCCTGCTCCAGTTATTTATCTTACATGAGCTCTATAAATCACATGAAAGTTATAGTTTTCGCAAGTGCATGCTTTATTTTTAAACCAGCGCACATGGAACCAGTTACTGAATACTGAATTTTTTCCGGAATAATCGATAAACAATGGATATGGGAAGGGGCTGTGGTATGATCGCTCATCGATTGATGATGATGGATACGGCTACAATCTTTCCGGTATTAGCACTGGTTTTAATAATTAATACGGCTTGCGCGCCGTATCCCTAATGTCTGTGCGTAACGGCCAGTGCTCTTGCAGTCTCGATGGTATTTTGTTCGCAGGAAAGGAGATGCTGAATTTCTGAGTTCGGTGGCCAGAGTACCTAGCAGATCGCAATCGCAATGCAGTTTGTGTCTAGTACTGTCTGCAATCTATGCTATCCTACTTACCATCCACTTTGTTGTCACTGTCAGACTTGCTGTTATTGTAAAGTATGTTTAGTGTCACAACTGCCAAACACATTCATGCCGTTAGGGTGGCCTATCCAGGAGCATGTACATTGCATAAATAAATGTTGTTCAGATGCTGGCTCGGCCGCGGTAATGGGCTGCTTTTGATAAGTACTAACACACACTGCTTTGAACAAGATACTGGTACAGCAGTATAAGTCCTGTGTACGGCACCTATTTATTGATCGGCAATATTCCTCAGCTAACCACAGCTCATTCGGATCACATGGTGAGATTTTTGCTTCCTGCATACACGCTGATTTCCTGGTGCGCCCGGAACTAGAATATAATTCAGCTAATAAAGACCACTAATCCAATAACAATACTGATCTTTGGTATATAATCCTTTGCTCTGCCTGCAAACGAAGCATCACTACTTCGAACTCACGAACATAGTCCGAAAAAAGTACGTTTTATCAGTGTGATACCATGGCTCGCGTACTTAAGTGGATCGGGTTGGTGGACTGGATTCTGGCTGGACTGCTGCTGCTACTCAACGCCATCAGTAGAAGATATCTAACCTAACAAAAATCCTGTGTGCGTGTCGTACTCATGACCTTTAGTTGTGTAACTTTGATTACAGCGAAGTTCTCTCTGTAGCTATTCATGTTGTTTATAATTCGTCCACTCAATGGCACCAGTTCCTTCTTCTGCATCTTCGCAACGCCGTCATTCCTATGGTAATGCTCATCCACGGTTGGACATGCCGAACCCCAACCGGATTCGAAGCAAAAGCACTGACGCAGTGGAAAGGACGAAGGACAGCCTAGACCTGCTCCAGTCAGATATCATTCCTCGGCATGGTTTACTGTTCCTTACTGCTCCTGGCCCGCGTCTCGTCCGACACCGTTACGGTTACCGGCGACACAGAGTACGTCGCGCAGTTCCAGGCAGCGTTTCTTGATAACCCGTGGATCAGTGGTCTGGGCGATTCCAACCCTCCGTACACCGTTCCTTCCTGTGTTGACTGGAGTGTTCTGGATCTTGTAGGGACAGCAGCCAGGTTGACGTATAGGATAACCAACGTACTCTGGATCGCCAGTAGTGCTATGGCGCTGTCTGCCTGTGTCGTTGCCGAAATGATCGATAAAGGAAAAGTGCCAACCGTTGTCAATGCGTTCAAATTTGCCGTTTCCACTGCCCTTGCCGCGCTTCCTGATTTGTGTTTGTTGGCTTCTTTCAGTTGTTGGTTTGGCTGGCTGCTGCTTGGTTGGCTACTGTTTTGGTGGACCTCGTAGATCTAGTGGCAAAGGTTTGGTTCACAGTGAAATGAGTACTGTTCATCGGTAATCCTTTACTAGAGTTATTCAGCTCACAAGATTTCGAATCGTGCTGTTTTTCAAACCCACATTCCGATAATCTCATTTCAGTTTTAAAATACAAAAAACAACCTTTCGAAATAGCCGCATAGAAACAAACAAACGCAAAAACAAAAAATATTATAAACCGAAACATTCTGCTGCTGATCTGCTTTCTGCTGACGCCGCTTACCGAGCTTTAGCGTTGCCGCTAGACGCTTACCGGATCTGTCACATCTGAAAAGCTTACGACCCCCTTTCACGAGCGAGCTAGCTTGTCTGATTTATAAGTGTTTTATTCTACATCCTGAACTTGTTTACTGCGATTGTCGTAACTAAACTGTCTTGTTCTCGTGATCATGAAGTGCTTCCTAGTTCTCTTTCTCCTGGCGTACCATCCCAACAGTCGAGTGGGACTGAGTGCTATTCAGAGGAGCACGTTCTAAATTATGATGGTTTGGGTAGGGCACTTGAAAGTTGAAACCCCAAAACAGCGGCAGCATTCGTTTCACAATCACGATTCTCTCACCGACTCCGTTCCTTAGTGATTAAGAGAACAATGTGCATTGGTTCTATATACATTCTGTAAACACATTTGACACTCGTCGATTCTGTTTGACAGTCGATTCTGTGGCTTCTTTATCGACCATTTTAAAGGCCCTTTCAACTTTTCTTTGCTGAACTATTATTTAGCAGACCGCTTCCATCATGTGCAGAAGTCTCTACACGACGGGCGTTACTGTTCTTTGGGTTGACATCAGAGAATTCTAGTCACAGTCATATTTGTCGACTATTTTAAGAATGGAGCGCTCTATAACTGTTTTTACGCTGCTCTGAACAGCCGCTCTTCTGCTCAATACTGTTGAACACATTAAAGCCGTATTCGAAACCGGTGGTACCACCCGACACGCGTGAAACCATCGCACTAATGTCACTATGGTAAGTATGGCGCACGCCACAAGACAAGACCTTGCATTTATGGGCTGTGCCCGTTTACATAACGCCCAATGCGCCGACTCGTTCACACGGAATCACGCGGGGAATCGGTGCGGATGTGGAAAACACTTTTTTAAATTTTGAACTTTAAATTCAGCATGCGTAACACCTGTGCAAGTCTGTGATATTGAACTACTGGGGTTAAATACAAGCACGTGGTCAGTACATCACAAGTAATACGAGCACAACTGCACAAGTACAAAATTACACTACCTCGAGGTACAAGCAGTACAGTACAGAAAAGGAGAATTAAACAGACTAATGCACATGCAGTACGTATCACAATAATATAAAAATACTAACCGCCTGTGCATAGGCTTGACCTGAATGGTGCGTGGATGATAATGCCATTCTGGTACAGCTGGCGTTGTGGAGCATGTGTTGGTACGTAGCTGTTTATTGATCGGCAATTTCTTTAACTCGACATCGCAGTATAAACACAGCTCATTCTGAATCTTATGGGAGCGACACTATGTTATTCACTTCCTGCATGCATGCAGACTTCCTGGTGCGCCCGGAGCACTGGCACAATTCCGGTAACGATTATTCAATCTGAAAACAACACTGGGATCCTCGGTATTTGTTGCTGTACTCTGTCTACCAACGAAGCATCACTAGATTCACTACTTCGTATCTCACGAACACTTTCTGAGTAAGATCTCGGTGAAACCATGAATCGAGCACTCAAGTGGATCGGGTTCGCGGACTGGACTCTGGCTGGACTGCTTCTCATACTCAACGCCATCAGTAAGCAGATCTCTAATCTAACAAAAACTTTCTATGCGTAATGTATTCAGGACGCTTTATAAATTTAACCTCTTTCTTGTAGCTATTCATGCTGTTTATCATTCCTCCACTCCATGGTACAAGATCATTCTTCTTCATCTTCGCAACGCCGTTATTCCTATTCTTATGCTGATCCACGGTTGGAAATGCCGTGCCCGAGGCCGAATCGACGCAGATGCACTGAACACAATGGAAGGACGAAGGGCAGCCTGGACCTGCTCCAGCCAGATAGCATTCCTCGGCATGCTCTACTCTTCTTCGAATCTCGTCAGCCGATTAACGTCCGACTCCGTTACGGGTATCGGCGACACAGAATACATTTTGCAGTTCAAAGAAGTTTTTCTCGCTAACCCGTGGATTAATGGTCTCGGCCATTATAACCCTCCGTACGCCGTTCCTCCTTACGTTGGCTGGGGTATGTTAGGCGTTGTTGGGACAACAGTAAAGATGATGAATAGCATTTCCGGTTGGGTTCATGTCGCCGGTAGCCTTCTAGCTGTATCTACCGGTATGGTTGCCGATTTGATCGAGAAGGGAACAGTGCCCAGTGTTGCCAATGCGCTTAAGGAGATTTATTTCACTGTTCTTCCTGGTATGTGTTTCTTGGCTTTAAACAGGTCGGCTGTGGTGATAGAGGTGTGGTTTGCACTACTATGGCTCTTGTTCATCGCCCATCCTTTGTTGATGGCTAGAATTGTTAAACTCGTGAGATTTCGAATCTTGTTAATTTTTCAGCTAAAATTCTGATTTATCTCATGTCACTGTTTGATAAGATACAAAAACAACCTCTGTCATAATATTAAAAGGAAACAACAAATTATTTTTGTGTTGCGTGCTTGCATGTTAGCCACCGTTAAATGCGTAAGGATATTTAGATGAGCAAGGATAGCGCCACAATGCATTGTGAGAAACCCGGTGATATTGTGCTCATTATCGATTTCCACTACACCGATGTAAATGGGTACGAGTACGCATTTACTGATATCGATGCATATGTTGTTGGTTACCAGTCTCATCGCGTGCCAACGCAGAATCGGTTTTCCAGTGTGTGAATTACTACGGCCATTAGACGAACTTATCTCAGTGAACACTCTCGGTCTCTTTATCTCGTTCATGTCTGATACTTATCCACCATGGAACTGCTGGCCCATGTTTTCGCATTGTGTGTTAATCTGACTGTTAACAACAATGTTTTTCCCAGATTTTCCTGCCGCCTGTGCCCTTGCACCGATAGGTCCGATACTAATCCTTGAAACTAGCGCAGGCGCTACTCTAATGAATGTTTTTGGAATTACTAGTATGCTCTTTGGACTCGTAATGTTGCCTTTGAATTCTGCAGGTGAGTGTCGCGTGGTACGTACAACAGATAAGATCACACTGAATTTCACCGAAACATTCATTCTTTCCAGCCATTTCCGCTGTAAGCCCATCACCTGTATCTATTGCACACGTGCTCCACAACGAGTACAACGCTGTCACTCCTTTCCTGTTAATTTTGTAAGGACACAAATGCCGAAGAGGTGTTGCAGTATATCGCATAAAGGAGTTCTTCTGGCGTCTGATTTCCACATTAAGCCTATCGATGATCGGTGTGATCTGCATTTGTCCATCATCAACCACTTGTACAATCTACCCCGAAGATATCGCTGGTCTCGCTTTTCCGGCAATCCCGCCACTGTGCCCAGCAGGCTGGAGCTGCCGAATCCGGAGGAAGTTACTTCCTTCTGCAGGGTTTCTCAAAAAAACCGCAGCTGTCGAAAACTGAAAGAATCACTGCCGACTGAGCCGTTCCAACACGCGAGTATATCTTCCTTATAGGCTCATGAAAGTTATTGTTTGGCTTTTGTTGCGTAGAGCGTATCGAAATAGAATTCGGACAGCCATCGTGATCCTGAATAACGTAAACGTCAGCGGATTATTGCGTGCGTTGTGCGATGTTCGCCGCTTTTCCTTGTATTAAAATGCTGATTTGTGGGTGATGTTTTTCTGTTGTTTGCCACTGTTGACTATTCTTCGCTGGACTTCTGCACAGATAACAGACTCATTTGGTTTCATGCGCTACGGCATGTATGTTGGATCATATGTACTGTAACTATTCACGTGTTGAAGCCGCTAACTTTCTATACCAGTACCAGTTGTCACGGCGTTGCCGTTTAGACGTAGAGCGATAAAGATTTTCTAAGTTATTTGTGAATAATGCAGCTAGCTCAGTCGTATGACGCTCGGCCACAGAGCGAGAGCGCAGCGGTTCGATCCCGCGGGTTGCACATTTTTTGCGAAGTGGCTTTGATACAAGAGAAAAATCGTTGTTTCGGACACTTAAATCAAGCTTTGATGTACGATAAGTTAAGATTTTCGATATGTACGAGTTTAGCCTTGTAATTCAATCCTAAAGCTTAGTAGTGCTTGCACCAATTTTGCATTTTAAAACCGAAAATAACATACAGTGGCGCGTTTTTGTTTCAAAACGGGGGTGTTCCTTCGTTTAGATTCGAAGCAAGTCGCTTTTATGTTATTTGTTGCTTGGATTACGGCGTTAATGCTGTTCCAGGAAGGAGACGCGGAATGTTAGAAGGCAAGCAGATTCATGGGGGTTTGAAGTAGTAAAGCTATAAACCGCTGAGCAGTTTAGTAATGCGTGGAAAGTACAATACTTCGGACTATATGTATTTTGCGCGACATGTAGCAGACATATTCATGTCAACTCCATCAACACTTGACGTAAATTGTCGTTTCCAGCTACACACACAGCTGACTGACCATTTTGCACGCAAAATCTGCATTTTTACCCCCACTACACTTGACAGCAAACAAATGAGCTACTTTATATAAACTCACTTTTTCCAAGTTATACCATACATCTTAAACCGTGACGTTTAAAACTTAAAAGCGTGACAGAAATACGCTTGACCTTTACTTTTTTCACAGGACTAATTTTTGCATCGTTCCTGAATGCCTACTTGGTCCCTGATGACGGCGTACGCGCTAGGATGGACGGTGATCTCTTTGATAAGGTTCAAGCTGCGGCGTGGAATGCCTGCCAAGGGTATAATGGACAAGACCACGCGGTGTTAGCGAAACACATAGACCAGGGTTTCCGGGACGGCATTGCGGGTGAACATTACTACTGGCATGGGGATGTCAGGAGGGGATCTGGTGACGCTCCGATGCACGGTCCTGACATGCTGTTTAGACCAGAGGTGAGTTCGACGATTACGCTGTAATAAGGGATGGAATGGAGTATACGCTTCCATTAGAACGCCAAGTATACAGGCAAGAGCGAACCGCAGTCACGATAACCTTTGGTTGATTTTGTAGGACTCGCCTGAAGCGCAGATTTACGAAGCCAAGTGTGACGGAGCAGCAATACGCATCTTTTTGGCGAAGCCGCCAGGGTACGCCCCAACTACACCACCGGACATTACTGCGGATCCGTCGTGGTGGATCTGGATTTAAGGAATGAGATTGCTGCGACTATAATTATAATTATGCTGTTTGATCATTTGCTACATAGCATTACCGCACGGCATTTTCAACTATACAAAAAGTTGAAGATTCTATCAAAACTAGCGACCTTTTCTAATGTAGGCCTTTTTCTCAGATTTAGATATTAAGTCACGCAGTGCTGCAATAGTAACCCATTCTAGCATCTGAAAGGTCAGGATTCCTAAACTTATATTGTCTGGCAAAAGTTACAACCAAACACGAAGACAGTGGCCGCATTCGTTTTACGTTCGTTTTACGTTGGGGATAACATTCCTATGTCATAAATGGCTCATTTATAATTATCACGAACCATCAAGGCGAAATACAAATGTGTGTAGCTAAATTACTAGCTGGCAAGGTCTCATGCTTGTTATGGTTAGTTTTGCTGTTTGCAAGCAGAACTAAACTGTCTTTTATGTGACAAATGGCAAACACTGATTCCAGCTGTTTTGTTCGTATTTCTTTAGTAGCACGTTTCATCCGCGGGGATTTTTGTTAGCAACTGAACGTTATTATTCGTGTCATTAGGGTACCTATCCAGCAGGACAAACTGCACAGTGCACAAATTTTTGGTTATGATATCTTACTGGTTAACCCAAAGAAACATGCCATAGGAATATCTTCACATAAAACCATCCAACCAAATTTTAATAATCATACTGTATGATTTTTATAATTTGGTTGGATTGTGAGATTTAGCTGAAATCTGATATACACTTACACTGGGTATAATTCATACATAATGTACAGTAAGTGTCGTTCAGATTTCAGCTCTGCCGGTTATGGGCTGCTTTCGATAGGTACTAACAAACAATATGATAGCATGCCGGTACAGCCGTTGAGAGGCGGCACCCAGTATTGATCACTGACTCGACATCGTAGCTTAAACTCAGCTCATCCGGGCCGCTGTGGGATCGACCCTTAGGATATTCACTTCCTGCTGAACCCTGCATACGTGCTGACTTCCTGGTGCGCTCGGAGCTGAACTATAATCCCACAAACCATCTTTAATCTAATAACAACACTGGGATCTTTAGTGTCCGTTAATAGTGCCGTACTTCTATCTTTGTGCTACCATGAATCGAGCGCTAAAGTGGATCGTGTACGCGGACTGGATTCTGGCTGCACTGCTCCTAATACTCAACGCCATCAGTAAGTGGATGATAACTTATCTATAAATATAACAAAACATTTTCATGCGTGACCCTCGTTCCTGTAGCTATTCATGCTGTTTATCATTCGTCCACACCATGGCACAATTAAGTTCCTTCTTCTTCATCTTCGCAACGCCGTCATTCCTATTCTCATGGTACTCCACGGTTGGAAGTGCCGTACCCGCGCCCGAATCGATGCAGAAGCACTCGAAACCATGGAAGGACGAAGGGCAGCCTGGACCTCCGCAAATCGGGTCGCACTCATCGGTATGGTTTACTCTTCGTTGAACATGCTTAACCGCATCATATCAGACTCCGTTACGGTTATCGGGGACACGGCATTCGTCGCGCAATTCAAAGATGTCTTTCTCGGTAACCCGTGGATCAATGGTCTCGGCCATTCTAATCCTCCGTACACCGTTTTTCCCCATGTTGATTGGAGTATCTTGAGCGTTATTGGAACAACAGTAAAGATGCTGCATGTGATTTCCAATGGTGTTCATGTCGCCGGCATTATTCTAGCCGTATCTGACAATGTTGCCCGCGATATGATTGAGAAGGGGAAAGTGCCGAGCGCTGTCAACGGGTTTAAGGAGGTTTATTGCACTGTTAATGACGCTCTGCCTGATTTGTGCTTGTTAGCTTTATTGAGGTCCGCTGTGGTGGTAAGGGTCTGGTTTGCACTACTATGGATTCTGATCATCGGCCATCCTTTACTGGCTGCTAGAATCATTAAGGTGGTCAGATTTCGAATTCTGTTGGTGTTTCAGCTAAAGTTCTGACTGTCTTATGCCGCTGCATAGCCAACGCAAAGAGCAAATTCTGCAAATGTACTCGGCATTGTTAATACAAATAAAAATAAACAGACAAACTGCCAACTGGGACAAACTTGCAGATCTTTCATGCATACTTAGCACAGCAGTCCCGAGGCTACTTGTACATGCGTCAGTGATCACAGATGTTTAGTAAAGCTTATGACTATCGTCGTTGTCTGTACGCGATTTGCCTGTGCCTGAAGCACAATGGTCTGCACCAGTAAACCAGCAGCAGTCTAATAACTTCGTAATAAAAGGGTCTTATTGTAAAGTGTTGAAGATCATAAATGTTCTTCCTGGATTAGAGACTGTACGCTACGGCACAGCGGCTAACCCAGTGGAAAATCAATACCCAAACACTTTACACCAATCGTGCGCCAAGTACAGCTCCTGCTTACCGATCATGTACCCTCAGGATGTGCTGTGGCTAAGCGGAAGTACTGTACTGCAGATCTACAAATATCCGGATAACATTCAGTCGGCTGTAAATTTACGTGCATGATGTTAATTTTGTTTTGGTACCTATCAGTACCTCGTGCATGCGTACATGCAGAATTTAGTTTAAAGGTTTAAAAAATCGTTGGTTGCTCCAGCCCAGTGGTGCTTCCGTGCAATTTCCAAATGAAAATTATTCAATCCTAATTCATAAAACTCTAACACAATTCTAACATTCTCTCTCCGCGATACCATGGTTCGAGCGCTTAAATGGCTCGGATTCGCCGACTGGATGTTGGCAGGACTGCTTGTTATATTCAACGCCATCATGATCAGCAAGTAACTGACTGATTTTACGTATTGCTAAACGTTGACATTACGGTATTTACCGCGCAGTGCTGTCCATAACACTTGTTCTGAAAGTAACTATCCATGCTGTGTATCATTCCTGCTGCACGCCATTGTATATGTTCCTACTCCTTCATCTCCGTAACTCCGGCATGTCGATGGTTTCACTCGTGCGCGGTTGGAAATGCCGCATTGTGTGTCAAATGGTAACAAAATCATTCAAGAAAAAGAAAAACAGAAGAATAGCCGTGACCTGCACACTAACCTCAGACTCCGCTATGTTTATTGGTGACCCACAGTCCGGCCCGCAGTCCAGAACAGTCTTTCTCGATAACCCGTGGATTAGAGGTCTCGGGCATTACAACGCTCCGTACGCCCTGCCTCCTTATGTCGACTGGCGTGTGTTGGAACTTTGGGCACAGTAGCTACTACGGTACATACAGTTGGATATCAATTTGGTACCTTAGGCCCTAGTGTAATTGTGCTTGGTAGCCTCATTGCCGAGCAGGTTGTGGAGGGTAGAGTGGCCAATATGGACAGAGGGTTTACAGAGATTCTGTGCGCCGCTTTTGGTGTTCTTTGTCGTTTCCTTTTTTATAATGGCGATACTTAGGTCTCCTGAGTTGATACACGCCTGGTTTGCGATATTGGCTGTGATCCATTCTGTGCTGGCTGAAAAACGATCATGAAGCAGTTAATATTCCGCTTTGTGTTGCTTTTTCGTCTAACAATGTCTAACAGCTGATATTATGATTGTCACATGTTACTGTTTGGTACAGCACACAAGAAACTTCGGTATTATTATAAAAAACGCGTGAACAAAATGCGGACAGAATTACAAACTTCCGTGCTAAATGGAACAGTCATGCAAATTACGGAAATGTTATCAGCTGTTTTTTGGTTGGCCGGTTCCTAAAATACCTGTTCCCAGAGCATAACCATTCGCGCTACATACTTGGATTTTAGCCGCTGCTAAATGGAATCGATTGTGTGATGATCAAAAAAAGAATAACAGACTGGCAGTGTTTCCGCTTACAATTTTTCACTTTCTTCGCTTAACTTTCAAAATAAACTGAAAACGCGTCAGGATCATTCGTGACAGACGGCGGACTAATGGGTTTTAAATTTTCCACAAATCATTCCGCAGACAAAATGCACAGACCTGAGCAGTTCTGATTTCTGGTTGGAAGTTCACAATCTGATGTACTGTAGACTGAATTCTTTTACCGCGAAAAATTGCTAGTCGCCAGCTTCAGGATGACCTTTTGCTGAACGCCAGTCGATCTCAGTTACGACAAGAATCACCGAAAAGAATTGCGGTATGCATGACAACTGGTGGGAATCGCCATGGTGAAGGTGTTCCTATCAGAAATCAATATTTAACTAATTAACTACAACCCCATGTCTTTGCAGTAGAACCCGGATTTCGTACCCTATTCTGGCGCACCGGACGAGACGAAGAAGAAGGGAGAACCAAACGTAGACGAAGAAGTGACGGCGCTTTTGGACCACGTGGTTAAAAAGTGCTGTTTCTTCTTCGTCTGCTGGGGCGTCAGCACGTCGAAATTCCTCAACAACTGGCAATTACGATAATTGCGAAAAACTCCGATACGTATTTCGAATTCCAATTTCAGTGTAGTTTTTGCCGGGATGCAGCTTACCGCCAGAGTACCTTGCAGATCTGCGGCATCGCTTATGCTTTCTCATAATTCCCTTTGCGCTCGCATCAGGGTCAGCAGTAGCGATCGATAGGAATCGGCACGCATTTACAGTACTAATATCGATGCTCCTGAGATTCACGCTTCCTTTCCAGTCCCATCGCTTGCCACCACACATTATTCAGCTCCGCTAGAGTGTGGGACTACTACGGCCGTTCTACGCACTTATGCCAGTGAACACCCTTCCTTGGCTCTTTATGAGGTTCATTCTGATACTTAATCACCATGGAACTGCTGTGCCTGATTTTTGCATTGTGTTGTTCTCTTGCTTTTAATACGATCTTCTTCCCACACTATCCTGTAGCCGCTTCATTCGCACCACTAGTCCCGATACTAATCTTTGAAACTAGTGCAGATGCTACTCTAATGAATGTCTTTGGAACTATTGGTGTGATATTTGGACTGGCCATGTTATCGTTGAATGCTGCAGGTGAATGCCACGTATTACACACAACTCAGCTAACAAGTAAGATCACACTGAATTTAAGCAAAACATTTATTTTTTACAGCAATTTTCGCCATGAGCCCCTCACCGTTATCTGTTGCATACGTGCTCAATAATCTTTATAACGCTGTCACTCCACTGCTGATAGTTTTGTATGGGCGTCAATGCCACAAAACTGTTACAATATACCGCACACAGGGATTCTTCTGGCGCCTGGTATCCACATCAAAACTATTGCTGATCGGCTCAGTTTGTTACGGGGCTTGCCGGAGTGGTGCTGTCGACAGCGACTCTTTTACACGGTTCCGGGTCATAGGCGATTTTCGACAGCTTCCGGTGTTGTTGGAGAACCTGCAGAGGGAAATCACTTCCACCGGAATCGGCAGCTCTAGCATTCCGTCATCTTCCATCGCATCTTCCAACTGGCTGACAATCACGACGCCGACAATGTCCTTTATTTACCGTTTGGGAACACCCAGTGTGATCCTGCTGTCCTGGGTGGTTGGCCTGCTGGGGACACTGGCGGGATTGCCGGCAGATCGAGACCGAGGACCACTTCGCATTAGATTGTACAAGTGGATAATTGTGGAAGTATACCTTCCTTATAGAATTGTTTGCCTTTATTTACGAATTTTCTACCAAACTGCAATTCGGACAGCTATGGTAATCCTTAACGACGTATACGTTAGGCGTATCATTGTATGCGTTATACGATGTTCACTGGTTTTCCTTGTATTAAAATGCTGTTAATTATGTGGGGTGACGTTCTTCTTTTGTTTCCTTAATGTGCTCCATCAGTTTCTTCTTGACGTCTTTGGTGCGTGGTATAATGCTTTTTTAGTCGTGTCGAAGTGTCGTAATCCAAACGCCGCTTTAACACATCTCAGGCTTTGTACCCACGTTTAGAACGTAATGTACTGTATATGGCGTTTTCTTGTCTACAAAGTCTCGTCTGATTTGTCGGCGATACGAACGGCATTCGTTCTTACCGCTGAAAACACAATTTGCAATGGAGTTTCACGAAATGCCGCACGGAGAAGTGTCCTTCCGTGTAATTCATTTGCTACAGAGTATATATGATTTGACCATGTGGTGGAAGAGTTAAAGCGCGACTGCGAACAGAACTTCCTCGAGCTGACGCGGACAGTTATCTCGAGTGCCATGGTCGACGAAGTGGTGGAAAAATAACGAACATCGACTAGGTTACCGGGTACATGTTGCTTATCATTGCTAAATATCACCCAGTATACTGGTGCCTTCACCTGTTCTCGAGCTAATTCCGGGACTTGCCATGCAAAGTACTCCAGCTTGCCGGCACACATTCTGTGAACGACAAGTGGAAGCCACTGAAATTTTCCGATATAAAATAGGCGTGCGCTTATGGACAGTTTTTCTGTACGCAACAAAACAACATTCTCTACTGTATGCTAAAGATTTCTACAATGAATTCACATCGATTAGTTGTGATACTTCTTGGCGTCTTCGTTTCAGCAGTAAGTGCCAAAAGCCGAAAAATCTTCATCTATAATCAGATTGTGCTTACATTACATTGATTATTTTACATTTTCCCTTGAATTTTGCAGCAGAGTGATCGTCTGTAAACGAATACCACTGACAGCGAATCCAACGTTGATCGTAAGTAGCCATTATCCTACCTGGTATGCATCCTCTGTGAGATATATTTATTGCTGTTCCATAGTATAATATGTGCGATATTAGAAAAGAATATTCCTCACTCAGCTTCGGCATAATCTTCACAGCAGAACGAGTTAACTAACTGCTGCAAGGTTATAATGCGAGTATTGGCTACTGCGCCATCTAGTGGGACAAGTTTTCTATCTAATTCCATTTCCTTTGCTCTGCATTTGTTAAAAAACTAGCGATTATGATGCGAGAATAAGAAGAAAGTTTAGTAGCGAGTTCGGTACTTTTCCCGCAGAACTTAGTAGTTTTCCTCCAGCTGGCTTCGATAGAACGAGCCGGCCACCGAAGATACGGGCCAGATAAAGCGAGCGCCACATGATTCACGGTTATGTTATGATAGATGCGCGGCATGCGCCTATCCAGAATGAATTGACCGGTCATCAGCCGGAAAGAAGTTGGACACAATATCGTGATTATGGAAACCGGACGGATCTTCAAAACCTTCCCACGTTTCGGGTTAAAAGGAGCGGCGGCGTTTGCGGTAAGTTTTTTACAAGCTAATTATAAACGAGGGCAGGCACAATACCTCAGTATAAAAAAAAATACTACATATTGAATAAATCAATACTAAATACTAAACAAATCAGTTTACATAGATTTTGGTGTTGACATCTGCGCCAGCACCACCGAGCAGTGCCGTCGATCTTATCTAAAGCAGAATTCAATGAAAATCGAGTATTTACACAGTCCACAGATTATTTTAAAATAAATAAATTTATTTAAATAAAAAAAGTTGTATTCTCAATTAGTCTATGTAAATTTATTTATTTAGTTTAATTTGCTTAATAATAAAATAACGTATATAAAGATATGTATTGGTACTAAGGTATTGAGGTATTGAATTTGTCCCGTATTGAGCCAGCAGTGAGCCAAACGCATTACACTTATTAGAAAAAATAAAACTGGAGACTGAAACCAGTTGAGAACGAAATACTCTTATTATTACAGCCCTTGTTATGTTCAAGTCGTCAGTTGCAAAATAATACCGTTTACATAGGTACATAGTCCAAGTAGGTTGATTTGTAAATGCTGGCCTCTCTGATAGGCATCACCGCTTTTCCTCCGGATCGTAACCGGATTGTCAATGGTCAAGTTGCACATCATGGCAACTTCCCCTGGATGGTCGCTTTAGTCCACAAGAGTGACAAGACATACCAACACGTTAGTAATAATAATAATAAAGGTTTATTGTCTTCCTGCAACGGGGCAGCGCCCCCTCTTAGGCATTGGACAGTATCTAACGTGCTACCATGTGGTTCGAAGGGATTAACAAGACACAAAAACAAAACAAACAAAGACAGCAAACAACCAAAACAACAAAAAAAATCAGATGGTGAAGATAGTAGTCGGAATAGATTATAATACAGTACCCTTCTTCAATGGATATGTTTATTGGTTCACCCAGTTACCGTAGTAATATCTGCATAAAACAATGCATCAAATAAAAAAATTACCAATCCGCACGACAGGGAACAGTGCTCATAATCAACTGGGCGTTACCACGCATATGATTTCTAAACTTAAACGTTGAAACAGAAAACAAGTCGTTCAATGTATTATAGTTCCAAGTAACCTTTGTTGTCGTTCTAGATCTACCTATAGTACTGTGGAGCAACGATTCTGGATGCCGACTGGGTTTTAACTGCTGCCCATTGCATCATTGGCCCGTGGGTTTCAACTAATTTCAGGATAGATTACCGTGATATGCAACGTGACACGACGGTCATCATCGGCGTAATGGACCTGACGCGAGCCACCGCGAACAACAAGTACGGAATCGCCGAAATGGCGTTACATCCCAATTACGATCGGGTGGGTAAGTCAGATTTCGATAATCGTACAATGTTGACACAATAAAAATTCCAAAAATCAAATAAAAAGTTTATTCCAGTTAGCACGCGAAGGAACAGTAGCCAAAATCATACTAAGTTACTAACATTACCGCGCATGATTTCGTTGCGCTGAAACAAAAAACAAGTCGATCTGCCTTCTTATGTCCGTAAAAACAACCGTTTACCGATCTCCTTATACAAAACAACTGCTGCCCCACACCACACTCCAAAAGATTCACAATCTAGCGGAACAATAATCGTACTCTCTTTAGAAAGACACAACGTTCATGCTAAACAGATAATGAACCCTACCGTTCCATGTGTCTTCAGGCTGGGTAAACGATATTATCCTGTTACGCCTGTCGCGCTCGATCCCCCACTTCGATGACAACCAGCGTCCGGCGTGTTTACCAATCCGATCTCTAAAGGAAGCTGTAGCTGCCACAGGGCGTAAAGAGTGCTTCTTTGCCGGATGGGGATACGTACAACAAGGCCCGGGAATCGTTGTCTCTCGCGATAATCCGGAAGCGAGTACGACCCCCCGGATACGCGAACAATTTATCGGTGCTGGCAAGGATAGCCTGTTATACGGGCGCTTGAACTATGTACCAAAGGAAACCTGCCAGCAAACTTATCGCACCTGGGGAGCTGAGCAGCAAGTCAAGGTACCGACGCTCCAGGATAGCCAGCTGTGCGCGAGCAGTAGCACGACATTGCAAGTGGCGTGCCAGGGCGATAGTGGGGGTGGTTTGTACTGCAAAGAACCCGATGCGAGTTGGACCGTGTATGGCCGTGTATGGCCGTGTATGGCCGTGTATGGCCCTTCATGGAGGTATTATATTAAATTATTAATTATTAAATAAATATTAAATTATTATGATTGAATATAATGATTAATTCTGATTAATTATAATGATATAATGATTAAATATTAAATATAAAAGTATACGGAGTACGTTAATGCGGACGTCACTAAGTACGCGGGCCGGTATCTAGCAATCTCACCGGATTAGGCAAATTTGTAATTAACAACTGCGTATTGCTTTGCAGTGCTCAGTGTTCCAACAAAGTGCCGTCGGTTTTTGCCAATGTATTCTCAGCGAACAAGTTTCTACTAAGAATTCTGAATAGGAGGATCCCGTCGTACAATGTTTATCCGGGATTCACCTATTGACTGGAATCTTGATATCAAGATTCCATCAGCAATGTTTTTTGACATCATGACTGTGGACAAACTCTAGAGCATGGGGAATGCAGTCTTTAATTGTTTTCGATAATACGAAGGACATGAACCCAGATGCGCAATAAAGCGAGTGTACACCTTTTTCCGAAGTATTTTGTCAAGACTCACAAGTCTCGAACAGCTGTCTACTTTCTGTATGGTGGTCATAACGTTAACGTGCTATCACATCGCTTACGAAGTAAATAGAAACCGAACAATCTGACATATCGAAACTGAAACATTTTTAGTCTGATGTGAAAACATGAACTTTCCGTGTACAAGTCACTGTATGATGAGTACATCTTTTACCGATGCAGTGTAGAAATTGCCATAGAAAAAACGAACCACACGTAAGATGGCAGCACTGATACTTTTATTTCTCGCGCGCTTCAACATTCTTTCTATGTATGTATCAGCGACTCTTGCTTTCCACATACGTTCTACAGAATAATGATACTAACATAAAGAACTCACTGTACTCGACACGCTAATATTTATTAACCACATTTTCCACCACATCGCTTTACCAATGTTAATTAACACAATAAAAACATAAATAACAGTTAACAGCACAATCTACAACCAACAAAACATTGCGCACATTCTTGAAAACAACATGTCGAAACAAGAAGCATTCCTGACAAGATTCTTCAACGACTACAGATAAATTCAGACTACAACATAAGAAGTTACGCATCTCAGCAAAATACGGCACATCAAATCACTAAACGCAGCAGTTCGTAGTAATGTTGATAAAGTATGTAAAATATAACAAAGTATAGCAAAAACAGTGCGATCCGATAAGTAACTCAAGTGTTGTACAAATATAGAAACAACGATAGCTTTTACAGTTCCACCAATCCCGTAATGCGGCCTTCATACAACGGCAACTCATCATCGTCGTGTTTGACTTCATTCCACACTGTCTCCTGAATGTCTTCAAACACATCGCGGAAATAATATCTGCGCAACAAAAAACACCATTAAATTACAAATAATTCCGTTGGCGTCGAAATTCTCTTTGTATATTAAGTAAACGTATGCGACGTTCTAACAGTTACTACCTGGTCTGCATAAAACGCTGTCTGTCGCTGATGCGGTGAGCAAGATTTTACGAATTGAATGTACATCACGGACCACTTTATACGCGTACCGCAGCTTCAATGAACATACACAAAATATTAATTGAAAAAATTATGTTTCAATAATAATTATTTTATTATGATAATTTAAAAATTATTTAAAAAATAAATTAGGATTTTGAAATTGATAAAAAGGTTTTTGTAGAATTTATTGATCAGCAACAATATTTTAGTGTCTGGACCGCTGCTGATTGTATTAAACCGGATCATACGGAAACTCGACATTATGAGCCACTGTTCTATCAAATGTCTACGATATCAAATGCGTCAAACAAGCGTCTCGTACAATAAAGTGTAAGAACACGGTTTTACGCACCACTTGATACATTTTATTCTGCTTTATTCTGCTACCGAAACCCATTACCTGGAAAGTATATAAATGAGCCATAAATTTCAGACAGTAAATAATCCGATAAAACGACTCCATTTCTAAAAGCATTAATTTACGCAGTACGTTGAAATTAGCGACAAATCACTCAAACTTACATGACAGTTGTGAGTTGACAATGAAATAAGAAGATGAGACTAATGCAGCTACAGTTAAAATCCGAAAGCAATAAAAAAAAGCAAACTTCAGAGCAGAAAAAAATTTTTAAACTGCTATTAAAAATGCAAAAAATTTCCAAAAAATTAAAAAAAATTCATTGAATAATTTTTAATCAAGCATAATATTGTCTGCTTAATATCGAAAACGATACCAAAAAATCAAATAAAAAAATTAACTCTTCAACTGCAATCAAAAATTAAAAAAAATTCAGTAAAAAACATTTACTGCTTGTACGGAAGAAACCGGGAGGAAACCCAACAACCAAACAAACGGAAAAAACCACCCACTACCCAACTCACTTCGTACACGGTCCAATCTGCAGTTTCTTGGGCAGGACCTCCTTGAAATTCCCCAGACTCTTCCGT
>JAQGAU010000710.1:0-24679 GCA_034698045.1 Paramacrobiotus richtersi | reverse complement strand
AGGAAGGGCTCGGCTAGCGCCCGGATCGCACGGGCTTTGGCGGCCATCTCGGGATCGGGGAAGGCCACATCGAATTCATCCTGTACCGGGAGGTTGTTGGCGTGCTGGCCGAAGTTGAGGCCATTGGACTGGGCGAATTCCCGGCGGGGACGCGGTCGTAGACGCTCACCATGGACCGTACCTAGTACGAGCAGCAGGGGAAGGAGAAGTGGGGAGTAGGAGAACATTCTTCCGCTTTGAGGAGTATACAGTACAAAATATGCGGGTTGCTGCGACTAGAACAAACGTCAAATGAGGAATAAGTGAAAAGGATTGCTAGGTGATTTTGGGATGGTGTTGCTAAGGGCGGTGTGCGTTGGACGAACGATTTGAGCTGTGACCTTTACATAACAGTGTAGTGTAGCCGAAGAAAGGGTCGAAACAAAAATCTTCAATTATTACGGTTTATTCCTGATAAAATCGTAATTGCAAAACTGGACAGATTCATGATCACAAGAAATATTTTTGATATTTTGGTGATTGAAATAAGCTTTGGTTGTAATTAAAAAATAATGAATTCCTTGTCACTTCAAAGATCTATTATCGTTTTGTATATCAGCTATCAGCATTAAGCTGTCTTATTTTATTCTGGTCTGTTGTACTTTCTATTGGTAAAACACAGCAGATGTGTTCAGCATTTTTGTAAAGTTTTCTTAAAATTTTTTAATGAATATAAGGTAAAGAATAGTTTTTTTCACTACAGATACTACAACGGTTTCCACAACCTTTCCGAGTTCTCAGGAAATATATATTTCAGATATATCCAGACTCCATTTCATTTTTATAGCAATTTTAATGTTTACAAAATACAAACGGAAAAATAGTCGCCGCAAATTTTTCAGACGCGATATAAACATCGGCAGGAAGTGTGCACACATGAACGGCCAGAAAAATACAGCAAATGTACAGTAAAATACAGAAAAAAAACACAAAATTTTATGGAATAATTTCTCAGAAAAATTTTAATTTTCGATCGTCTTTTGAATAATTTTCTTATAACGATTTCTTAGAATAATTCTCTTCGAATAATTTTAGAATAATTTTCGATTATCTTTCGGATACTTTAAAATATTTTTCTTAGTATAATTTCTTATCATAATCTTAAATAATTTTCATTTGTTTATAGTATATCTGCTAATCTATCGGTTTTATTGTTGTTATTGTTTCGGGATGGTTAAGTATGCTGACGCGGCCATGGATTCTTATTTTCTTATTTTTTCTATAGACCAATATAACCCGCAGCTCGATGACAGTCAGTCGACTGACTGTCATCGAGCTGCGGGTTATATTGGTTCTGCAGTTTACTGATTGTGCATTTATAAAACACATTCCTTCATATAGTGCTGTACAATTCACACCAAAAGTCAAATAAACCAACAATAATCTAAACAATAAAGAAATAAATAAACTTTTCATACGAGCTGGACATGCTCAACATGCTCAAGTGGAAGAATTCGTAGAACAGTGGCAATAATAGAGTAATGATCGCAATGGTGCTTGGCCAAAATGCAAATTTACAACACATGATTCTGAACCATATATTTCCAAATGTTTTTTTCCAGTGAAAGCAGCTTACATATTCTCCATTTTACACATTCTTTCTTTCCTATTCAACATTAACGCAATATGGATTTGAAAAATAAAAAAGATAAAAAAATTCTTTATACATGGACTATGATTTGGACCTACGACGAAAATCTCAAGAAACGACAATTCAGAAAACACGTGATACTATTTCCTTCAGCCCAGTCCGAATAATACACCAGCAATTACAAAGAATACTTTACTAAAATTATTTAATAAAAATTACCGCAAAAAATTAAAAAAGCTCTTTATTATGTAAAAAAAATTATTTATGTATTAAAAATCCTGAGTGAAAATCCGTGTATCGATCAAGGTCTTCTCTGGCTCTGGCGAAAACCATACACAAATCGTGTGAATCAGGAACAGAACCCACAAAACAAGAATTTGATTGAGGATTATGGAACAGGCCCGTTCATTTTATTGAGTGGTTTGGTAGACTAGTGGCTACGCAACGATATCGATCCTCTGAATCGCGTGGGTGCAAAATCTTGTCTATTACTAAAATTATGCCTAACTTGACAACTTCTTTATCGGCCACAGGTTTTGTCCATCAATCAAAGTCGTGCACTATTCAGATGTCTATCCCAAAAGTAATACAGTACGTGTTAATCTTCAAAACTAGGAAAACCTATACTGCAATATACAACTATTGCTGAAATTTACAGTGATGTACAGTCACTCCAACAATCATTACATACAAATGATATAATAAATTGATATAAAATTAAAACCCTATTCTGGTGCCTAAGCTCGGACATCATCCAACCACCCGAAAGGTCACGATGGCAATACCTGCAGAACAACATTCCAGATATCACTTTTAAAGTAAAATTAAAAATTTCGATTATTCATTAGAGAACTGCAGATTACTGGCGGTTGGCATCTTGGCAATAAAAACAAGAAATATTTACCAGTATTTCTGCATTACTCGATTCTGCAGAAGTACACAAACGATACGCTATCTTCAACGCCTTAATGTTTACGTGACAATGCACTACGAATATTCTTATTGCTGTGGTGGTTTAAGTAAGCTTTTAAGGCATTGATATTCCGTAAAAATAACCATAATTGTAAACAAACACATCTAGAAAAGATGGGAAACTATAAATACGGTCAAAGTAAAAACAATCTATCAGCGAAGGAAACTTGATCGATAAACGCATTCAAACTGCAACGTGATAAACGTTACACTCGAAAATACTCCATAAATTCAGAGAAATGATACGAAAAACTCGGATATAAAACGATTTCAAAAAAGTTATAAAAAATATGCACCTTTCACAGGAGCAGCCAGAATCACCGAAAAAATTCAAAATAATTAAAAAAAAAAAAACAAGCCGCAGAAAGTGCTACAGAAACTTCCGTGTAAATGTCAGTAACAAAAGCAAATGTACAAATCAAATGAAACTTGTAGCAAACCGCTTAAATAAATAAACTACAGTGTACCTGCAAAAAAAGCATACTTCTACTGCAATTTTATTTACTATCAGTATCGATACACAACACAAAAAACATACCCGGAAACCACAAAACAGAGCCGACAAGCTCCTATGGCTCATGAACAGTTTAATTTATTAATATGTCATATTAATAGAGCAAGTCAAAAAATATCTAACTATGAAAATCGTTGTTCTGAAACCTTTTTTTTGAGACATTCAGCGGTAGCTTCGAGCCTTCGAATATAATTGTTCTGAAACCAATATCCAATATTCAATTTTATTGCTTAAAAATTGGGAAAGATTGCTCAAAAATTCATGGTCTCGGCTCCAACGCCGGACATTAATCTAACTATCATTACCAAGAATGGTGATGAAAAGCCTTCCAAAATCCTAAAAAAATATCGCCACAACGAATCGGCTATCTACACCAGCTTTCGACAGCCAGCACGGCCACTAAAACTAGAACTAAACTATGCTAAAACATGCGGTTAGAAAAACCGCTGACACAATAATACCGCATTAATTTTGCGGACCGCATATCCGACCGAATAATACACAGGGTATCGTTTACACAATCAGTATTTTCACTGCAACACTAGCTATCCACGAGTGTTATGACGTTACCATCAAACAAACAAAACGCTGATCTTGTACAAAACACCTTTGTGGTGTTGTTGAGCATGCGGTAATATTTATTTGAAATCTCATCCGAAGCATGTTCGCGCATATAGCAAAATATTGGTAATTCGCACTGACCGCTGTTGCAGCTAGTCTTTTAGATGAGATCTTTTATGGTTAAATTGCACAATATTCTACCATTGCTTTTCGTATACAAGTATGCGATCTACAAGGGTGATATATTTACTTGACTTTGACAAAAATGGATCAGGATTAAACACCGAGTATGTACCACAAGTTTAAGAAAGACTTGTCAGAGTTTTCACCACGGATTTATAATACTGTCGCAGATATTCTGTGAGACTCTTATATCTCTTCTACAATTTGTTACCCAAAAAACGGCCAATTATTCAGTGCAAAATTTGGACAAGCTGACTTAGACTGTTTATTGTGGTAAAAGAAAATCTACCCAAAATTTTGATTAGCATATATTTCTTGCGATTGCACGTTTATCCGTGATCACATTGGAGCCGCTGCACTACGAAACCACATCATTAACACAGCGCTGCTGGTTATAAGTTATAACCACGTTACACACTTCGGATACTAACTACAGAAACTAATTGAACAAATCTGTCATGCATTGCAAGTTTGAGGAGCATATGTCAGAAGATAGTGATAACCACGAATTACATAGATCAAATCGCAATTTTAACTCAAACTGAAAACAATAACGAACTCACATTTTGAATTGGTCGGACACTTGATTCCATTTGTCCACGTCGTAAATCATCAATTTAGATTTTAAATGGGCGCAGGGGAAAGAAAATCTATTCTATAAAAACTGAGACAAAAAAGGCTGCAAAAAGATGGTCCCCTTTTTAAATTTCGAGCATTAACTGAGTGCGCAAAACTCGTAGAATCTGCTGTGCAGATGAGAAAGATCAACCCGGACATTCAGCCATTACACTACGATTCACCAGCAATGATACCCATGTTCAAAATGGAGCATACCGATTCGCCACATTACTCCACGCAATTCTTTAAAAAAAATAACCACCTGCGCATTCTTGAAAAACCGGACGTTACGAAGAAATATCAAATAATCGTGCAGAATATTAGCGTACAAATTATTACAAAACCGAGCGAGATTCGTAACGTATTGAAGTTGCTTTAAATTTTTCTGCATGTTGAAGATTTATAAGTAGACTTTCCAAGCTGATATCCAGGTTTAGAAGAATTGTTCATCTGCGCTAACATTTATGATAAAAAAGTTCTTTAAAAAACCATCACTGTTATTTCATTTGTTAATAAAAATCCCTGTGTTCATGTTCATACTGCAGATCGTTTTACCGGGTTTTGTTTTCGGATGACTAGGCACAGCATTGAAACGATGCCGTCATTTGCGTAGAGATCAGGACCAACTAGTTAATCAAGATTCGCTAAATTACAGTGTTATTTACATCCTGTTATTCTTATCTGTTTACTAAACGACAGCGACAATCGTGTTATTCATTCAAAGTCCTAGTGTTTATTGCTGTACCATGGTATGATACTATCATACGTACACATACATACACATTAAAAGTGAACTCTTTCTGATTCTTTTATGTATTAAATTCAGATTTTATGGGCTAGGGGAAAAAATCTATAAAAGTTCATAGGAAAAAAATTTAGTCGCTTTTCTAAATTTCCAGCATTAATTGTATTTGCACAACTCATATAATCTGATGCGCAGACAAGAGAGAGATCATATGGAACTTCCAGCCACTACACTACGATTCATCAACAATAATACCCATGGTCAAAACGGAGCATACCGAAATTCGACAACATTACTCCACGTAATTTGTTAAAAATACCGTAAATTTTTTAAAAAAAAACTACCGAAGAAATATTAAATAACCGTACAAAATACTATGCGAATTATTATAATGTCGAGCAGATCCGCGTAAACGACTGTACTGCATATAATATCCACCGCCATGCTGTAAAACATTAAATTAAAATTTAATCTATTAAAAAGATGAACAACTACAAATATGGCTGAGCAAAATAATCTATCAGCGAAAAACTCATCTTCAACGTCATGAAAACTGCAACGAAATGACAAAACCTCCAATGTCAAAAAACAAGTATTTCAGAGAAATGAAACAAAAAAACAGGAAACAAGACGCTAAAAAAGATAAACCTGTGACAGGAACAGCAAGGATGGCCGAAAAATGCAACAAAATATTAATTTAAAAAACCGTTGAAAGTGTTATAGAACTTCCGTGTAAATATCAGTTTCTACAAAACGAGGTATATAAAAAATTTGTAACAAACCGCATAAATAAATAAATTACATTACACATGCAAAACAATTATTCAAAAAAAGCTATCCTAGCTGCTAATTATAACTGGATCCTGCTAACTGTTTAAACGACGAGCACCATTGCATGCAGGTTTCTAGCAATAACATAAATAACAGCAACAATATTACAGTATTATTTACTCTCGATGCTCAGCGCAAGAAATATACACAGAAGCTGCACAATGGCACAAAGAGTAGCCGACAGGCTAATTTGACTAGTCAGACTACCACAAGGAACTCGAAAACCGGTAATCGAAGGATGAGTCCTGATCATGAACAGTACCATTTAGCACAATGTCAGATTGAAAGAACAAGCCAAAAAATATCTGACTATGAGAATTCTATACATTCGTGAAAGTTTGACATCGCACTGAATTTGGTTTGATTTACAACTATACGCCAGAGAGATGGATCCCAGGAATAGCCACTGTACTACGATCATTCATAACCATTACAGACTTCAATTTCAGCGCAGATTTTCACTGCTACCGTAACTCGTAGGCCACATTTAACTTGGATGCCGCTCACGGTACTTTCTGTATGTACTTCAACTCAAAGAAAAGGTTGTATGAAATTATTTCGTTTCTTCAACTCCAACGCCGGACATAAAATGGCTAGCATTATTAACAATTTTGCACGAAACCATAATAGAATCCGAAAAACAATCGCCACAACAATCAACTGTCGTGCACCAGCTTTCGACAGCTAGCACACAGCCGCTGCTAGAAAATACACGGTATTATGGACAGCGGTTAGAAAACCGTTGACACAATACCGCATTTCGGATCACTGCATATCCGACCGAATAATACACAGAATATGATTGTGTAAATACAGGTTATCATTTACACAATCAATATTTTCACTGATACGCGCAACACTATCCACGAGTGTTATGACGTTACCATCGCTGCCAAACAAATAAAACGCTGATCGCGGAAAAAAATACATTCGTGGTGTTGTTGAGCATGCGGTAATATTTATTTGAAATCTCATCCGAATATGTTCATGCAGAGCAAACTACTCATGGCTTACACTGAATGTTCTTTCACTTATTTATAATTATGGTAAAATCTGTTTATGGTAAAATTTCGCATTATATTACTACGTCCTCAGTGTCTCGCAGATAGTAACGCAGTCTTTAACCTTTATGAAAATGAAATTCAAATTAGGTAACTCATGCATGAGCACCCAAACTACCAGGAAACTTTAAACAACTTCGATGCAAACTGAAAAAAAATTTACAGGAATTCAGTGCTTGATAATAATTAAATTTCATATTCGTTTGTTTCAGGAAAAGGAGTTACGAATGCTCGAGACGCTGCTTTTTAGTGTTAGTACAATTAGTGTGTAATTCTTTTCAATAAGAAATTGAGAATACAGAAACAGTATTATATCAGAGCACAGTTATTTCTCGGTACAGGATACATACAGAGAAATATTAATCCAGCTAAAAATCTAATCGTCGAACGAAAACCATTTTCTAAAGTTCGTTAACGTAAATGCGGACAAAATACTGCTTCCCAACAGAATGCTTTTGGTGCCGTTACACCACGCTATCAGGCCATAACAATCGTATGCTCCTCATTTACCACCTTATTTTTTCCGACAAAAGTAATCAGAAGCAACATATAACATATGCACCTATATATTAACTAAAACAAAAGCGTTCATTTTTTGGGTTCGAAATTATATTTTTGCTAAGCAAAGTCTGGTGTTAATTATCATACCGAGACATCACTGAAATTAATAAGCACTAAACCTGCTACAACAAAATTATCAACTGACAGCAGTAAAATCAATGCCCCTCACTCACATTATTTTGGTATTGGCGCCGGTCCCACTCTTACACGTCCTGTCGTCGCATTCCTACAAGCTGCTTTCCCAAAAACGCATTCATCGGTATCTTTCTCACTACTGCTCCCTTCCCATCCCTTTAAACGTGTGCAACTACTGCGTTATAATCTTCTGTCATTCTTACCTATTTACTATAGTGCGGAAATCGTGTTCTCCATTCAAAGTGAGTTCTTCCAGACAATTCGCTCCATTCTGACAGGGCGGCGCGGGATCATGGCATTTCACCGACATCAACTGCGCAGTTCTTCCCAGAATACAAATCAAAACATTGACCTTTATAATTCTCGACCGACGTCTGTACAGCTCCCGTTATGCTGACACTGGCAGTTGGCACAGTCGTCAATTTCCGTCTCGCACAGACGACCGTGTGTCGTCTGTGCGAAGGTAAAGGTAAAACTAGGAAAGAACGAAAACAAAGCAAGCACAAGAAAATTTTAATTCAAGATACCTTCCCGTATGAAAACGTTTAAAATATATAACACTGCAAACTAAATAAGTGAATCTTCAAATTTTTCAAGAAGCGGAAATGAAATTACCTGTAATGTTCGTGTGCCACTATGTGTACCTGCTTGCTCTACAGTACAATAATATGTGTATTTGGCAGCTGATAATAAGGAGTGACAAAAAGGGTTCTTATGAACCCGCAAGCTTTAGTACTTATCCGTTAAAATTTTTAAGGGTTTAACTTCAGCCTTTTCGGGTTTTCATGAAGTAAAGTTATGGGAGAAGCCCCTTCCCGAGTCCTGGAATCAGCACCATTAATTTTATCTTTGACATATTTTATTATTAATTTATTTAATAAGAAATGGACAGTTAAATGTCGTCTTCGTATTATCACGGAAGTTCTTTTTTTCGGTTTAGATTTCGTGAGCGCAAGGAAAACAACAAGCTGTCAAAGGTCGAATAAAAACAAGTTTCTAACTCGGTATCAGGAAATATTGTTACTCGGAACAATGATTCAGTTCACAGATCGAACACGTAAATTGCGACTCGAAGTCATCTTGGGGCCACTACACTACGATTCTTTCACAACGATGTTACTGATGGTAAAAACTGACGTGAAACTATTCGTCATATTTGTCAACAAAGCCCATTGAAAAACTGTTGTACTTTATCTTAATTTGAACATTCATTCAGTCTGCATAAGGCATAGTCGAACTGGAGGATTTCGGGCCACTACACTATGATTCTCCAACAATGGTACACATGGTCAAAACGGCGCATACCGATTCGCCACATTACTCTATAATATTATAGAACTAGTTGTGCGTATTCTATAAACTGAAAGTACCGAAGAAATATTAAATAAGCGTACATAAAACTATGCAAATTATTATTATGAAATCGAAAAAAGTTTTAATTATTATTACAAAACCGAAAAAAGTTCAAATTATTATTACAAAACCGAAAAAAAGTTCAAATTATTATTACAAAACCGAAAAAAGTTCGCGTAAATGACTCTTCAGCATCATTTACAACAGCACAGAATAGACCCCATTTGCTGACATGTATGGTTTCAACAAGACAGCAAAACAGCAAAACCGTTTCAAACCGGGTCGATCTGGATTCTGGTACGAATTGTACATTATTTCACCACGCTTTTAGAATTCCACAATGCGCGATCTAAAAGACTGGTACAAATTTACTGGAGTTTTACCGGAAAAGAATGAATCAAAATTAAAAACCGAGAATGTGCCAAAAGTAAGAACAAAAACTTAGTCATAGGTTTTTTAGACTTTAGCCAGATCTATAATACTGTCGCACATATTCTGTTATAAGTTTGTTATGTTTTCAACAATTTAATATCCAAAAAAATACCGACTAAGCAATGCAGAATTTAGGCAAACCCCTTCAGAATGTTCATTGTGGCAAAAGAAAATCTACCCAATAATTTTCGTTAATAATTCTAACGGCTACGGCACGGGAGGCATACTTTGAGCCGTTGCACTACGAAACCACATAGTATTAGCAAAGCATTGCTCGGCTATAACCAGGTCACATATACCTCGGATGGTACTGTAACTTTCAACAGCAAAAGAAACCAGATTTTCCAAAGAAATTCAAAGAAATAATAGACAATGACTAGATCTGCTAATGAAAAAAACGTTTGAAAAGAATATGTCAAAAAATCGTAATAACCACGAATCACGTACATCAAATGGAATTTCAACATTAATTCAATTCCCTTCAAGTAAACTCACGGGCTCAATTGATAAGATTCCGAAATGGTTCAAATTTGGGACACTACACTACGATTCCAGCCTATTGTCGAAATTGAGAATATTCGCGATATTTCTCAATTTGCAATGTAGTTCATTCATAACTCTACCAAAGTGTAGGTCACTAAATACAACTATGCAAGTGGTAAAAATTGGGAAATATCGAATAAATATTAAATAATCTTGCAGAACATATTATGCAAAACCGAGAGGGATTCGTCTAGCATAGCATAGCATACTAATTTCTAAAACACAGCAGCACAAAAATTAGTCTGCGTGATGTATCAGTAGCAGTTTTTGCTAAGACATATTATAGCGTGTAAGCTGTTGTACGTACAGGTGTGCAGTGATCGCACTGATTGAGTGAATGGGGATCTCCTCATTAGAGTTCTGAAGTCATAATGCGTAGCAGAATCTTTCTAAACAAATCAGTGTTGATCTGGCCTGTGCGCCAACCGGGCTAGCTTGCTTATCACGTTACGTACGATCGGTCGTATTTCCTTTCCTAATAAAAATCCCTGTTTGTCGTTTATGTGCATCGTGTAATGTGTAGAGTCACCTTTTCCTGAATCGTAATTAGTAAACCCACCACCTTGTATTCGTCCTGGCGAGCCTGATACGCAATCCAGTTTGAGTGTGCAAGATCACATGTTGTAATATGCATTACACACCAATATTTCAGCGAGACACAGTGGAAATTACAATACCATCAAACAATTCCAAATCGAACAAAGAATCAAATAGCAATACGTAATTGTTAAGAAACTAATACCAACTGCTTATATCAATCGCAATACATTCTTGTCAAGCCACAAAATTTCCACAAAAACCTTACACATAAAAAGTTATGATCGATGTCCAGCGAGCCGTTCCTAACAAGACGCTCTATTCTGACAGGGTGGCGCGGGGTCACTGCATGGCATTCATCAGTGTCCACTTCGTAGTTCTTCCCGAGATGTTTTTATAAACATGGCATGTATGATCCCGGCCAACGTCTATGCAGCTGCAGCTCCCATTATGCTGTGGGCGGGTATGCATATGTGGATGTGGGCGTGTACAGGTTATGGAAGAATGGGTGCCGAGAAAGGTCACGTGTTGGTAATACCTTAGAAAAGAATATTCCATATATCGCTTTAGGTAAAATTATGAATGGTATATTTATGGTACGATAAACTAAAATTTGGATTATTTCTAGCAGAACTGCAGACTACTGGCGTTCCGCATCTTGGTAATGAAAAAATATTTACCACCATTTCTCCATTACATACAAATCTACCATATTCCATATTAGTAGAAGTAGACAATCGCTACGCTATCATTATATTAGCGTTTTAGTTTGTACGTGACAATGCACTACGAATATTCTTACTGCTGTGGTTTAAGTAGGCTTTAATAATAACCATGATTATAGTCCCGGGGATCTCGATTTTGCAGTTTGAAAAAACGAAAGTTTTGTTCATCAAAAAGTAATTTTTAGATATGGTCAGTTTACTAGTAGAGATACGGCAAGTAAACAACGTAAACAAAATAAAAAATGTCCGGATAAAATGTCAAGCACGTACCGTACAATTTTAGTTAAACGCCTGATATTAGTATATAGTCGAAAACTGACGTCAACCGCAAACACGTATGATCCAGGATGGAATGCAAGATATAAAACACCTGAATTATACGTACATTCGCAATCAGTCTCCAGTTTTCTGCATTGCGCATATGCGGAGAGGGACATTCATTCGATAAGCAGAAAATTTGCAGATTACACGTCTTTCCTCAAAACGCCACCGGAGAAATACATCTAAAAAGATGAAAAACTACAAATATGGTCAAAGCAAAACCGCGTAAGATATATACACAAGGTATAATTATACACTTAACTCGTAATAAACCGCGTAAACAAACAGATCACATTATATCTGGAATAAAAGTAAAAAAAAAACCTGTCAAGAATATCAATGGACACTGCTGAAACACATTTCCATTAACACCATACCGGAAGTCATTCCAAGTGACTTGACACGATCTTACTTATTCACACGGATTGACCTTACACGTCTAATCGCTTCTGACGCCCCCGGCCACCTCACTGACGGACACATCCTATCAGACCGGGTAGTCCTTCTAACATTCCCGACTCGGTAATCTCGAAAAACGGCACCAATTTTCCACTTAGCCTATAACCAACATGTCCATAGTTTAAACGATAAACCCGATTTGAAGTTTTCTCTGAATAGCGTAAATAACAGCTTCTCTTTGTATCGATACACAACACATGAACTATACACTGGAGCCACAAAAAGCAGTCGACAGGCTTCTGTGACTAGCTAGAATACCACAAGAAAATGGAAAGCGATAACCGAATATGACTGTTGACCTATGTCATTTTTACAAAACAAGCCAAAAAATACCCCTAGCTGTGAAAATCCCATACATTCCCGATAGTTTAAAACTGCACTGAATTTGCTTTGATTTACAACTATACGCCATATGACGGTGGACCACCAATAGCCATTGTACTACGAATCACTTTTACAGGTCGGGATGTCTTGTTTGGAAACAGTAAACTCATGCTGTCTAGTTCGAGGACCGTTCATAACGTTCATTACGACGAATCACTCATACCCAATACAGCTTCTTTCTAGCGTCAGGAATCATTTGCACTCGATTTTCCTACCAAATGCAGATCTGCACTGCCACTTGCACTTGAAAAGCATGCTTCAAAAGAATCTAAAACGAAGTTAAAAGTTCCTTGACCGACGAACATCCAACGTATTTAATAAACAGCTAATCAGTTCATTTTATTGCCGGTTTCGTAGAGTAGTGGCTACAAGCTCGGCAGCGTTTTCCGATGTATCATATGGTGCAAACCTCAACATTAATTACTGGATAAGCAAAAAATTCAGTTCATTTTGCCAACAGTAAGTTTTGTCATCATCCGCTAGCAGCTTTGATCCACAGCGCATAGGCACACACAATTGACAGTGCCAGAAAGCTAGCTGTTTTTCAAATATTAGAAAAATTTGTACTGACTAACCAACACAAAAACAATCATGAATATGCTGCATATGAGCATGAATAATCATGAATATCTGAAATATTTAAAATAATTAATTAATTTTAAAATTAAATATTTATTCAGTTAAAAATTAACTTGATTCCAAGATTGGTCGCGTCGCTCAGCCGGGTGCGGACACGGAACACAACTCTGCGGAATTTCGCGACGTGGGATGTGGGCGTGTAGGTTGTGGCGAAATGGGTGTCCAGAAAGGTCACGTTGGCAATACATGAGAAACTACCATTACACATGTCGCTTTTAAGTGAAATTCGATTATTTCTAGCGGAATTGCAGACTACACGCATTCTGCACTAAAAACTATTAGCAGCATTAGTTACATACGAATGGACAGTACTCACTGTATACAAATAATTATTATGTCGTCTTCAGTGGCTCTTTCTGTGCGTGACAATGCACTACGAATATTCTTACTGCTGCTGTAGCTTTCACTGTTTACAACCAGCTAAGCCATTATTAATGTGCATTAATTCCATGATAATAACCATGATTATATTCCTAGCGTTCTTGATTAATAAATTATCAGTTACAATACGAGCTTAACAGTATTGCCAAAGTCAAAAACCTACGCAAACACCAAATATATGTATACCCATGATCCAAAAGAAATCAAACACCGGAATACGTACGAAAAAAAAATTCAAAATAAACAAAAACCATTGGAAGTGCTAGAGAAACTTCCGAGTAAATGTCAGCAGCAAAAGTAAATATACTGTAAGTAAATATATACAAAAGTAAGCTATGTAAAAAACTTGTGATAAACCGCATAAATAGATGAACTACATTGTACCTGCAATAAAAGGTATTGAAAAAATAATCTATCAAGAAACTCTGGATACGGCGGAAAAACATGTCCATAACACCATGCCGAAAGTCATTCCACGTGACTTGACACGATTCGTACCAACTAAACCTACCAGTCATGTCTACAGTTAAATAATTAACCCCACCGCAGTTTTCTAGAAAAAACTAAAATAGCAATTATAAATGCAACAAGAATAGACTTTACTACAAACATAAACAAAATACAAGCCAAACGCCAAGAAAGTACTCGATAACCGGCTCCTATGACTGGTCAGACTACCACGAGAAACCCGAACCGAAGACGACTCTTGTACATTAGAATTTATTAAAATGACATAATCGAGCAGGAAATGCCAAAAAATATCTAACTGTCAAAATCCCCGGAAACTGAAACTGAATTTGGTTTGATTTACGACTACAGGCCGAAGTATGGATAGAATTAGACACCACATTAGCCAGTGTGCTACGAACCAGCCATAACTAATAAGTACAGTCTACCAAGCATCATGAGTTTTACAAACCAGCTGTACCTCAGATATAACTTTATTATTAACTTATCCGAAGTGCTTTTTTTCCAGTTATTATTTTGTATTTTTAATGTACAACACCACACTAGTGAAATTTACAAAAGCATCCTAATGACAAGAGTTATCGACAGATGTGGAAAGCCACACGAGATTATTAAAGTGATATCCCTGTGATATGATATATGTGATATATATATATATATATATATATATGTGATACCCCGCTGCCACACCAGAAGGCAGAAAATGTTACAAATCACGGAACAGGCGACCGATCAAACGTTTGACCGGTTAACAGATGAATATTCCCTTACCGCGTCCCCAGCCAGCTCCAGTTTCTGGTGGAGGATCTGGATGGAGAAGATGGCGGTACTGTCGACGGCCACTAGCAGGACTGAGTCGTTGAGGGTGGTGCGGAAGTCAAAGGACACGTTGGTCAAGGTCTGGTTCACCAGCTGCAGGAAGCCATCCGTGCTGAAGGCGGCGATGCTTGAATGCTGACACAATCGCCCCGCCCGTACGCGTCCCGCCGGACACCGGCAGCTGAAGCCGTGCACTGGGGTCGGGTTTTCGGCCAGGAGATAGCTAGGGGATACATGTGGAACCTTCGGCACTTGTTCAAGCAGTTCTGAAAAAAACATCTCCATGTGAACTGTGTTATTACTGTAAATGCCAATAATATGCAGCGCATTTTGCCGGGCTTTGCTGTCGGATGACTAGACACAGCACCGAAACGATATGCAGTCATTTCGTACAGATTCGGACCAACTAGTTATATAAAATTCGCATAATTAAGGTATACCAACGTACTGGTCAAGAAAAAAACTAATTTGACTACAACAACAAAGTTACAACAAAGTTACCCGAAGAAGCATTAACACTGAACGATCAAGTGACCCTCACTTACGTTTCAACTTTCATTTACGTTGATTTCCGTTTCGCGGTTAGTCCCGAAGTATCCGGGTGGACACTGGCCGACGTACACGCCGAGCTGTTACGAGAAGCCGCTTCCGAGTGCTGATTACAGCGGATTTACTTCCTGTCATTTTTATCTATTTACTGACCGATTAGCCATGCAGCGAAAATCGTGTTATTCATTCGATCACAGTGAATTTTTTTCTGTTCTTTTTTTAAACTTTACATTTTATGGACGCAGGGAAAAATTAATACAATTTCCATAAAAGCTCAGACAAAAAATAAATGTTGTCGACTATCTTCATTCTGAACATCTAATCCAGTTTGCGGAACCGCATAGTCGGACTGATGAATTTATCGATGGATTTTTAGACCACTACACTACGATTCCTCAACAATTTCGGTAACACCCAATATAGTCCAAACGGACGGATTCGCCACATTACATGCTCCATGTAATTCTTTTAGGAATAGCAACTAAGTACTGAACAACAAACGAACCGTGCAGAATACTGTATAAACAGTCTTTACAACGTATTACGAAACCGAGACAGATTTGCATGAATAACTGCACAGCATCCACGGGCACGGGGAACTGGCATAGTTCGGCCAGACTCGAAGCCCCTAACTCGTCTGCTCTTGCGAAGTAATAATAATAATTATAGTCGTCAATTTCCGTACAGACAACCGGTGAAGGCGGAATTGGTGCAGTTACAGGTACTAGGAAAGTACAATAACAAAATAACCACAAGATAATTTAAGAAACCCCTCCAGAAATCATTTTATACAGTGGTCGGTCGTACTAAAACGTTTAACACAAATAACACTGCAAACCGATTTAAGGTGGATTTATAAATCTTTCAGGAAGTGGAAATGTAATCGACTGTAATGTTCGTGTGCCGCTATAGTCCGTACTTGTACCTGCTTCCTCTCGAACAATGTGCGTAATAAGCTTACAAGTTAGTAATTAAAAATGTGATTATGACCTGCAAATTTTGGTATCCCCACTTAGTGCTGCACAATTCACAATGTCAACCCGAACGTTCAAATAAACAAACAATAATCTAACCCTTAAAAGAAGATAAACTTTTCGAGTGTGGTACATATGACCTGACTGCACAGGATATGTGCTCAAGTGGATGAATTCGTAGAACAGTGGCAGGATAACAGACAATGCTGTTTCACCAAAACGCAAATTACAAGAGATAATTTCGAGTTCACATATTTCCAAATTTTTTTCTCCAGTGAAGCAGCACACATACTCTCCGTTTCCGGAATGTTAATTTAATAATTTCACATTCACCACCCAGATGTTAGCGCAATATGTGGCTCAAGAAAATGAAAAATCTGAATCATACATATTACAGACTGCGATTTAGACTGATCACGAAAAAAAAGAAACGGCAATTCAGTATTTAAAACGACTGCAACAAGAACTCAGTACTCATTTCGTACAATTACAGATAATTTCTTTTTCATTTCTACAATCGCGGTTAGCGATACCCGAACCAGCGCACATACAGTACTGTGTAACTACTTTTGTATTCGTTTCAATGAGAATGAAAAAGCAGTATCAACAATACGGTTAATCATTCACTACACAATAAACACAGATAGGTAAAAATCTAATCCTCGAAAGAAAATTTTTTTCCACAATTTCGTCAATGTCTATGCGGACAAACTGCTGATTCCCAAAACAGTGCGTTTCGTGCCGTTACACTACAATACCGAGTTATTACGATGGTGTGCTTGTACCGCTTGATTTTAGTTCTGACAAACGTCATAATCCGACACACCACAACAGCAACATGTACATGTAAGGGGACACTTTCATCGACTGGAACATTACCAAACGGACACATACTTGCTTAGATTCCGGGTGGACACGTACGTTGCCGCTCGAGTTGTGATAGGAACGGTCCCCTTCCGATTCCAAATTACAGCGTTATTTACTTCCTGTCTACTAAACGACAGCCAACGAAAATCGTGTTTTTCATTCAAATTGAGTTTTCTCTGTTGTTTTTAAGATTTAAATCTTATGGACAAAGGAAAAATATAATCTTTAAAACCTCAGATAAAAACAAATGTTGTCGACTTCCTTGATTCAGTTTGCAGAAGGAGTATTCGGACTGATGTACATGTCGATATACTACCTATATGGACTGCCTTTCGGCCACTACACTACGGTTCTTCAACATTTATACCATGGTTAAACGGCACACACGGATTCGATCGCCACTTCACTCCACATAATCCTTCTTTTAAAAACTTCCTGCCATTTTTTAACCACTGAAAGTACAGAAGAAGCACCAACGAACCACATGCAGAACACTGTATACAGTTTATAAAGTATTACAAAACTGAGAAAGATTTGCCTATGACGACCAGACCGACAAAACTGAGGGTCACGCCCAGGATGATGGCCAGGTTGTCGGGGAGGCGGAGACCTAAACGGCTTGGGATACTTCACACCTATCGCCGCACTTCCGATGTTTATACATAAAATTTTATTTATTGAATTAAAGTTCATTATTTTATCTTTAGTTATTTTAATTTTGTTTTTTTTATAGAATATTTGCCAAACTATTCAATTTCCTTGTTGGTTTGTCTTTTGCTTATTATTCAAATTCCCACTGCACTTTTACTGCGGATCGTGGATTTACTACAAAAGCTTCGTACTATTCGCACCAAAAGTCAAATAAAAAGAATAATCCAAATATTTAGAAAAAAAGACAAGCTTTTCATGATTCTGTGATCTGTGTGCCGGTTGGCCGAGACTACTGACCTGAATGCACACAAAATATGCTCAAGTGGATGAATTCGTAGAACAGTGGCAGCACTAATAATAATATTGCTAATAAGAATAATGTTTCACCAAAATGAGAATTAACAACAAAGCATTCTATATCCGCATTTTTTTCTTCACTGAAAGGAGCTGTTATACTCTCTATTTTCCATATTGTTAATTTACACTCGCAACCCCGAACTTGGAGATGGACCATTCGTTCGATAAGCAGAAATCTGGCAAATTACAGGTCTTTCCTCGAAACGCCACCAGACAAACGCATCTACAAAGAGTAAAACTACAGAAAAAATGGTCTGAGCAAAAAAAATGTATCAGCGAAAAAAATCCATACTAAACATTAAAACTGCAAAAAAATGAAAAAATTTCAACGCGGATTAAAATATTCAGAGACAGATAAAAACAGATAAACCTGTATCTGGAACAGTAAGCATCGCCGAATAATTCAAAAAAATTGAAAAAAAAGCAATCCGTTGAAAAGGCTATAGAAACTTCCGTGTAATAATAAAAGCAAATATACTGTAATGGTCCATAACAAGACTACAACAAGAAAATCGAACCGAAGACGACTGTTGTAATTTATTAAAATGACGTACTTGCACAAAACAAGTCAAAAAATATTTTAATGTTTAAATCCCATGAAACTGCATTTAAATGTGGGTTTGAAAGTTGAAACTGATTAAGGAAAGATGCCTTGATCCACAATTAGCCACTGTACCACGAATCATATCCATAACTGATACAGTCTACCAAGTCCGACAATCGCGAAATTGTACAAACGAGCAGAAGATATTGACTGCAGATTCCTTCAATGCTACGTCTACCATTTAAATAGGTGAAATACAAGAATCATACAAAAAGCTTCCAAACGGTCAACGTAATTCGAAAAACAGCGTATTTAGCCAATCGAAAGCTGTACTAAACCAGCCGGGGGATACAGTAATTTACATAGTTTTTTTTGTAATCCATTAAACATCCAACGGTAAGAAATTTACAATGCAAATTTACATTCATGAACGAATCGACGCTGGACCTGACCTTTACAGAACAGTGTAGTGTAGCAGAACAAAGGGTCGAAACGAAAGTCCCCATTTATTATCGTTTATCTCTTATGAAATCGCCATCGTAAAACTGGACAATTTCATAGGAAATTTTATTGATATTCATGTGAATGAAATAAGTTTGGGTTCTAGTTAAAAAACAAATTGTTTTTTGTTATGTCTGTTATACTTTCTATTGCTAAAACACAGCAGAATTCTTTTTAAATCATAACGTATATAAGGTAAAGAATAATTTGTCGCGATTACCGTTTCTCAACACTTCCGATCGTTCATGCAATAGATATTTCAGATACGTCTGACTCCATGTCACTTTTATTGCAATTCATTCTTTTCAAAACACAAACGGGGAAAAAGCCGCCACAGTTTTTCAGACCCAGTATAAACATCACCCGAAAAGTGTACAAACACAAACGGCCAGAAAAATACAGCAAATGTACAAAAAAATTAAATAAAAATTATCCCAGGATAAAACACGGGCAAAATACGTCTTGAGCACAACCCAAACATTTGCAGCTGCCGAACGATATAAAAACCACACTTCCCCGGAAGAAAACGGATAAAACCATTAAAACACTACAATAAACCAAACCCGTGACATTCTTCCCGACGGACTGTCGAAGTGGACGCAAATTGTCACAAAATGGCAGGACATCCTTTTTGGCCAAAAGACACGTTCCCACTCTGAAGATCAAGAGATCCGCGCTATATGAGTCGCTCCTCGGGCGGCGGCTTGAGCACGTAGCCCATTTCGACGCGCGAACCGAAGATCTCCTGCCGACTGGATGAGTAAGTTCCCCGTTCGGCGCGCCGTTTGCGGGCGGTTACGCAGAAGGCTAACAGGGCGCCCATGACGACTAGACCGACAAAACTGAGGGTCACGCCCAGGATGATCGCCAGGTTGTCGGGGGAGGCGGACACGGGGATGGCCTGGGACACTTCACACCTGTAAACGAATTCTCGATATTTTTACACGACATCTTGTTTGATTTTTTTATTTAATTTAAGTTCAATTTATATTTATTTATTTTAATTTTAGTATTTTTTTTATAGAATATTTGCCAAATTATCCGATTTTCTTGTTTCTCGGGCAATATTTCACTGACTGTCATCGATCTGCGGCTTACCCGGTTCTGGAGTTTTACAGCGTATCGTGCACTTATCAAACACATTCCTTCATACTAACGGCACTATACTTCATACTTCACACCGAAAGTCAACTAAGCAGACAATTATCTAAACCCTACAAAAGATAAACTTTTCATATTATGCGATACTTTAACGGTGATTTACCAATTTGACTGCGTGACTGACAGCATAGAAAATATTTTCAAGTGAATGAATTCGTAGAACAGTGTCAGCAATAGTAACAAAAGTCCGAATACTCGAATAACGTTAACAAAATATAAATTCACAACAAATGGTTCTATATCACACCTAAAAATTTTTGTCTGGAGTGAAAGCAGCTCACATACTCTCCATTTCTCATCGCTAGTTTCACACTCGCCACTCAGATCATAAAGCAGGGTGCAAGAAACTTTGTTCAAGAAAAGAGAAAATGCTGATAATATTATCGACCTGAGTTACACCGCCCACGAAATAATAAACGCCAATTCATAAAAATCATACTGCTGATTTCTTCAGCTCATACGCCAGCCCTACTCCGAATAACGAATCACAAAACTGGCCATCACAATTAACAAAAATTAACAATGCTTCTGTTCTAAAAATCCTAAATTAAAACTCACCATTTGCCAGTGTATCCATCGGTACAATTACACACCACCTCCGTCACATTGCCCTCCACACAGTGGACCACGCCCCCATTCTGACAGATCACGCCTTCGCAGTTGCCCCCATCGATGCGCGTATCAATGCGACTCTTCTTCCCTGCCACTTCATTACACACGGCTCCATCGACATCCGGATCGCACTGGCAGCGAAAATCATTCCACAAATCCACACAGTGACCGACACCTTGACAGGGGTTCGTGGCACACAGGTCTTTTCCTTTGCATCCGTACTCGATGCCCACCATCTTAGTTAGCCTGACCATGCGGCTGACGGGTCGGCTCTTCACCTCCGGGAAGACGGGGAGGAGAAAGGAGCCTAATAAGCATGCATTTTAAATGCCAGAGCACCGGTACACGCTTGACAAGCGAATCCACTCAAACTGCTTCAGCTTACGATTTGGACGTTAACCAGTTTAATTTACTGGAAGTATACTGAACGGCAGTGAACGCTGGTTAAAAGTTATACGGAATAGCCCGAATTAAAACGCATAAAACAAGTACGAATTAAAAAAAATACGAACAATTCTTATGACGCATTCCTGTACGTTCAAAAACAGATCGTGTTATTGACCGGTTTCGTAGCACTGCTCTGCAGGAGACAGTTTCGCAGAACGGTTTAGCAAACTTCTAGAAATACTAATTAGACAATCAAAATTTGAAAGAAAAACTTTTTCAATTTGTTCAAAACAAACATGATCCTTATCCGGTATCGTTGCAGCCTTATCAACAGTTTGAAAATGTTCACAACATGTAATCATAAAATCTCGACACAGTATTCACGGTAGAGGAATCTGGCGCCCACCCGACCTGTTGCTATACTATAGCACGTACGATATGGACGCGAGATTGAGCTGTGCGTAAATGTTTACGCAGATATAATTATGATACTATGATACATGAACATTACATACAATCAAAGTGCATGTATGAATAAACCTATACAAAACTTCAGCACGGTTCTCCTACCTAATCGGACATCATCCAAGCATCCCACGAACCCTCCGCCCAACTGCACCCCGGCCTCCGCTTCAGCTAACACCGCACTCAGCGGGAAATCGAACCGCGGTACCTCCTGCGTGAAACTCTGCCCATCGATGGCAATATTCATCGACGCTTCGAGGAATTCCGCTTCGAACGTATGCCACAGCGAGTCATTGATCGGCCGGTCAATAGTGATGGCGGACGGCGACGCCAGATGGTACTCAATCTGGATGCGGGAGGATTTGATGTAGATCCGGAGGTAGTGTTTGGCGCTGTTGATCTGCAGCAGATTGGCCGCGTCGGTCAAACGGGTGCGGAAACGGAACGCGACTTTGCGGAATTGGGTCATGTGGGAGGTGGGCGTGTAGGTTATCGAGGAATGGGTGTCCAGAAAGGTCACGTTGGTAAGACCTGCGAATAGTTTTGATACCGCTTTTACACTAAAATTCTGTTATTTCTAATCGAGCCACGGACTAGTGGTATTGAGCATCCTGGCAGAAAAAGTGGTAATATGTTTAACATCATTTCTGCGTTACATTAATCACAATATACTGTATATAAAACGTCGGATAGTTTCATGTTCAGCTCAAGTGACACTGCACTACGATTCCAACATATCCTGCAGCTTCCTCGGTGCATCAATCTCCAATATAACCATAATTACATTTCCAGAGAAGGATCTCCGTTCTGTAGATTAAAACATATTTTTTCTTATTCACCGAAAATAACTTTTAGAAATGGTTACTACATCATTGAAATTTCAGAAACGGTTACTACAGTAAAGTCGAGTACCTATAATTCAAGAACGCGAAAGACCTTGAAAAATCTCTGGACGAAATGTTAATAATCATGTGTCAACTATCTCTAAAAGCCAATAAACAGATGCTAACCAGCAAATACTATTATATCACTTCGAACGGATTATAATCCTAAATGGTACGTGAAATGTAACACCGGAATACTTACATTCATAATCATTTTCCAGCTTTCTGCACTGCGCATACGGAGATGGACATTCATTCGATAGACAGAAATTTGGTAAATTGCACGTCTTTCCGCGAAACGCCACCGGACAAACGCATCTACAAAGATGACATCACTCGATGAAAAGATTCCGCATAAATTCACAAAATGATGCATAAAATGTAATAAGAATCATTATGCCTTGGATAGGAGCACAAGCATCGTCGAAAACAGCCAAAATAATTACAAAGAAATACCCATCAGTACAAAAAAGTATGCGATATGAACAACCAAGTCCATAACACAAGGTATGTAAAGAACGTCGGATACATCGCACACACAAATCCATCACAAACGTAAAAAAGGATAAAGGTGATAAACAACACCAGAAGACAACCTAACAAGAAACCCTGGACCTTGCTGAAACACATTCCCACAAATGCTTACCGGAAGTCGTTCCACGTGACCTGACACGATCCCCCATATTCACACGGGTTCACCTTGCACGTCTCATCGCTTCTGACGCCCTCGGCCACCTCGCTGACGGTCACCTCTTTCATCAGTCCCGGCAGTCCCTCCAGCATTCCCGAATCGGCAATTTCGAAAAACGGCACCAACTTTCCATTTAACCTATACCCAAACATGTCCACAGTTTAAACGATAAACATCACTGCAAGTTTCTAGCAATAACGTACAATAACAGCAACAATACTACAAACATAAACAACACACAAGTAACATTGCTAAAAAATGTATCAGATTAGGCTCCTATGAGCTATGACTAGTTTATTTTTAAGTCATCAATAAAGTGACAAAACACTAGTTAGACTACCATAAGAACTCGAAATCGGCAACTGAATACAACTCTTGGAACACTATGACTTCTTACTATGTCCTATTAACAGAACAACCAAAAAATCTATAGCTGCTGAAATCCCGTGAAACTGCTTTAAATGTGGTTGAATTTACGACTATATGCCGAATGAACGTGGTGGAACAACCCTTATTAGCCACTGTACTACAAATCATCCATAAACACGGTAATACAGTCTACCGAGACCAACAACCATTCACAAAGCACCTGCAGAGCGACTTCACATTCGTTCAATGCTACTCACCAGTTAATATGCAGAAATAGAATACTCATGATATAATATTATAAAGCATAAATGCTTCCAAATGGTCAACATAAGCCGAACTACAGAATATTTAGCTAACTGAAAGCTTCACTAAACTAGGAGCACACTGCCACTCTGGATTTGGATTTCTGATACGGGAAGAACACACTTCCTGCACGCCATAAACAAGACTACTATGATAATACAATATTTCCACTGCATAGTATTTATCCAACCGAGAAATATGAAATTCATATAATAAGAATTTATACGCTACAGAATACCAACAAGCACAATCAAATATTAAATCGCAATTAATGCGTACTAACCTGACATCCTGCAGCACTCCCTTAAACATTCCCCCATCCACCACACTCTCCCGATTGACCCCATCCGAGATCTGTCGCTTCACCTTCCCCCCAACAGCCCCCCTGACACTTCCCCCCAACAGCAACACCTCCGCCACCAAGGGGCTCCCGGACACCAACTCCTGCACCACCGTCTTCCCGTTGTCCACGCCAATCCGGACAATGGGGTG
>JAQGAU010000709.1:0-24688 GCA_034698045.1 Paramacrobiotus richtersi | reverse complement strand
TTGCCGAATTATGTCTGACGCCCAGAGGGGACGTTGTCCCGTTGCGGAAAGACAATAAATCCTCATTATTATTATGTGCGGAAAATTAACATACCGGTTGTCTAAACTAGTCTCACTAGATTTGAGAGCGATGCGGGTATTAGTGGCCAAGGCTGTCAAGTGTTCTGGTTTTTCAGAATTTATTCGAAAACGAATTGCGTAAACACGACCCAGAAGCCAGAATTTATTATTTGGAAAATGTTTGTCCTTCGCCGATTGATCTGGATTCGGTTACGACTGCTTCTGTTCTCTGAAGTGCTATTATTAAAGGGTAAGTGCATTTCTTCAGTGCGCACCGTGTCGCAATGCTTTTAAATAATCAGTGGAAATGTTTCAATTTTAGGATTTACTTTTGGGATGTCGTAATTCAAATCACTCTGAACTCCGCTGGATAAACAGTTTCTGATTAGTCAACCTGCTTCGCCACCAAGCCATTCATTTGACATGGCCAGGTACGAACAGTAAAAGTTTCAAAAGAAATCGTTGAAGGATAGCCGCAGTTCATCCGGTTGACAGGTTTTTTGTGTTGCAGTGGACCGTATCCGACGTTGGCGCCTGGCGTATTTCTCATACCGGATTCGATTTCTGTTGAGCTGGAATCTTTCCGACAGAGTTCCCAAGGTTTATTAGATGTCGTTAATTTAGCACTGCCCGAACAATTCGCTAACATCGGCGCCGCACTGGTAAGGCAGTGTACAGCACATTCAATGTATTTGTTAGCCAAATTCTCATGACTATTCTCATCGTGTTTATGGCCCGCTGTTTTAGATCTCCTTTTATGAAAAGAACTGTTCCATGGATGATTTTTCGAAGCGTATGGAGAGTCATTTGGGTGCTTCAGGAGCCTTGGGAAAACTTGCATATCCCGCGAAACACATCACCCGGAAGACATGTCGCACAGAAAGCAATGGGTGGCGTCACACTGTGATCTCTCCGTGCGATAAACGCTTGCCGAAAACAGTATCAGGAATCGTGAAATTATTTGAAAAACAGTGAGCCTTCTTTACCGTTGAAAGATTTTCAGATAATTTTATGGTTGAGATATTCAGGTTATTGCTTCCGTTTCAGTCGAAAGCAGCAGGAAACAGGTGGCCCAAAAATTGACTTGGCTGTTCCAAGTTCAATTCAAGGATACCAAGAATGCGGAAGCCCGTTGTACTGCGAAAGTCATGCAGTTGACGTGGGACCGGTGCACCTTTCGACGAAGAAAGACGACGAAGTGGCTTTCACCGGATTCCATCCTGATTTTAATTTGTTTGGTGTGTCACCTGTTCCGGAAATAATCTTTGCTAATTACGTGAAGATGGACGGTCTATCCACACTCTTTCTATATATCGGCGCGGATCATTCCTACACGCCCTTTCATATAGAAAGTGTTGGTTTGGGATCATGGTTCTATAACTTGGGTAAGATAAGTATCCTGTATAGAATAAATTCATAATTATATAACTAAGCGGTTTAGCTTACTTCTGGCTGTAGGCGATGGCGGTGGGGACGGTATTAAATATTGGCTGATTGTGCCGCGGAGCCGTTTTGCGGATGTCTGCCAAGTCTATGGGCAAGCGAATAAGGATGGTAAATATTTTTGAGGTTTGTTATGCGCCATGAACGATACCGGCAACGATGTTTTCTTTCAGGTTTCACTACCTGCCACCACGCTTTCTTCCATAAGCGTCAAAGTCCCACTCTCGACGTTTTGCGGCGAGCAGGAATCCCAGTATACGTCTTCGTGCAGCACCCCGGTCAGCTGATGATTTTGAACTGCCACACCCCGCACGAAGTGGTGAACGTGGGAGTTGTAGTCGGGTTGACGAAGAATTATACTGATACTTCATTCTGGAGAGTCGACGCCGAGGATTGTGCTTCCATGTGTCACAAAGTAAGCGAGAAGCTTCGGAACCATTTTTACTGACGTGTGTGTGAATTTTTATTAATCTGGTGATTTTTTTCTTTCAGTGCTCGTGTGCCAAGCAGGATTACGATTATCGAACCAACTTCTTCAATACTACGCCTTATTTGCAATCACTTCTGGCGCGGATGAATGCGAAATCTTTTGCCGAGTGCAAAAGACGGGATGACGACGCGTTGTCCACGTTAGTGACAGACGACGACACGGCGGATGATCAACCAGCGCCACCCGGTTGGTTGTACGCTACGAAAACTTTTCAAAACCGGTATCAACCGATTGGATACGTAAGTAGTTAAACCTGGCCGGAAAAAAAGAATTTTGTATATTTTATAGGTTCCTTGTTCCCGGGTACCTTACTTCCCGGGAGCCAAATATCGAGTACACTGTGTTTCATCCCGGGTTTTTCTCCAAAGTTTTAGTAAACATTAAACAAAACGTTTAACAATATTGTACGATCCGATTCTCGATGCTTTTGTCGAAAAGTAGGTTCTTGTGTGTTTCTTGGTTCCTCGTTCCCGGGTACCTTTTTCCCGGGAGCCAGTTATACTCTATAATTTACTTGTCACTGAGGGTAATTTCCTTCTCTTTCGTTGCAGGGAATTCCTTTTCCAGCAGATCCGACCCCGCCTAACAAAGTTGTGTTGCTGTCAGAAATAGGAAGTGATCATGGAAGTATTGCTCCGGTGCAGTTGGATACTTCTACCATGCCGCCGCCCCTAGCTGCTATATCGTTGCCAAAGGTCTTCCGATCTCCTGCTCCGCAAGAAGTATTTCGCTGCGAACTCTGCCCAAAGAAATCTTTCAAAACTTTGGGTGCTCTTACGGTTCACAAACGTGATCATGTCGGCGGTAAATGGATGGTTTGTCCTAAGTGTTTCAAACAATTTACGAAAGCCCACAGAAGTGATCATTTTAAGACCTGTAATAAAAAGCAACCGTAGTACGTAAGTTTATTCTGCATGTTCTTCTTCCGCAACGTTCTGCTTTTCGTACAAAAATGGCAAGAAAACACGAAAAAAGAATGCAGTAACTGCACCGAAAACACGGTCACAAAAAAAGTCTTCAGGAGTGAACAGAATTTTCTCGATAAAAACCATTGTATCAACTTTAACAACAAAATCGCAAAACCTTAATCCTGTAACAGCCATCTGAGTGATAACTTGGCTAAAGTATTTATGGCTGCGGCGCAGCTTCCAGCCGGAGACCGGATCGTTTTGCAAGTAGAACGAAAAATTGTTGGATGTGGATTTTTTAATCGCAACATACGCTGTCAGAAGTTCTTCGACAGACATTGCCTCTCGTCCCTCAATACAGTCCCATCTGAAGCGATCGCTTTCGGTAAGAACTTTGACTTCGACTAGGCCTACATCACCTTCTGACGTTGAGTTCAGAACAATCCGGTCTGTACTGGCTCCAACATAGGGAAATGCTGCAAACATACGCTCACGTTAGGATAATTTTTAAGGTAAAAAAGTATAGTGATAAAATATTAACATCCGAGAAACCACTAATTCGGGTTATTATACAAATTATTACCAGGACAAACGCACAATCCGGCTAGTGAAACTGCAATCGTTGGCGAATCTGTCCTTTTGGCTGCAAGATAGAGCTGTACTGCTGGCTCTTCCTCCGCCAATCCTTGCCGCATTTGCGCTGTGGACCCACGATCGCAAATTAAGGAACTGACAAATTCCGGCGTGAATTCTTTCGTCCTCGTAAAGATAGAATGAATCTTGGATGCAGTCACGATTTTCTTTCGGTGCATATTCCACTCCACGCTTCCCGATTGCTCTGTTGTGCGTCTGAATAAATGTTCGGCAGATTCTTGAGTGAGCTGGTTCCACGATGACTGATAAAAGAAAAGCAGCGGTGGTTGCGGTGGTAATGCATCCAGTTCTTGTTGAATTTTGTCGGCGATAAAAACTGCCACTGTGTTATCAAGCTTCAGGGGGAGTGTGATTAACGATGGCGCAGGCTGGTCCGAATGCTGGGAGATTTCGTGCGGCGTCGGCCTTTTTAGCGGGCGAGCATGGTTTAACAATGCGAGTAAAGGTGTCTTTTTCGCAGACGACCATTCCGCTAGTTTTAAAGCAGCTGTTTGTAAGATATCAATGCTTACACCAGGATCGTAGCTTCGCTTCTGAACTGTATGACACGGAACAGAAGCATCATTTGGCGAGAGGACACAATAGTTAATTAGACTGGGTGTCAAGCCGCCGGGAGGAGCTTTTCGGACGTTCCAAGCGCACGGCTTTGAAGTAGGGGAAGGGAAAAGCGGATAATCACCATTCTCAAGATATGCACGTATCATAAAAGCAAGAGCTCCGATGTGCTTGCAGCTTCCTCCGAACAGCTCTTCCTCACCCGTATCCGCGCAATCCAAGGGACCACACTGTCCTGCGGGACACTGACATTTCCCAAGAACCAGGCGCCCGTTACTGAATTTTAAATCGACATCATAAGCAGTATTTCTCATCTGCGCGCCGCATGCAGATCGTACGAGAAGTACACCGTTAAGGCACATCCTGAATTCCAAGGGAATCCTGATCTTGTTGGCCGAAAACAGAGCCCGAGCGTCATCGGGAATGCCAGGGTCGCGAACTGACTGTGCTAGGAGCTCCATGACACGGGCGGATTTTGAAGAATAGTTATTATAATAAGATGCAATCTCATTCTCCGACAAGCTGCTAAATGGAAAAAGCGACCGGTTGGTCGAATTCAAAGGAATCCAATCCATTTTGAATGCACGAAAAATATCACGAAACTAAGAAGCAAAGACTTTCCCAGTATTACTAGTGCAGAAGGCTAATCAAAGAACCTGCTGTAAGCAGAGTAGCGTGTCGTAGCTTGTTACGTGATATAGGCCCGTTACAGTTGAAATGAGCTGAGCACGTTGCGCCATGGTTTGCGGGAAGATGGTCCCGGGATGAAACCCATTCTATTACTGAATTTAGAACTGAACTATTACTTACTTACTTGATAATAATCGTATATTTTTTTTGCTTTTGTTTGTTCTTTTCTTTCATATCAAACGTTTGGAACTTGTGGGTGACTACGAATATATATTTATCCGTGATTTGAACATGAACTTCGCTGATGGTACACTTAAAAAACCCGCAGCCATTGAACAAACAAAACCTGCTCTCTTAAAAGCAATAAATCACTGAGCATAGCGTTTTTCTTGTACTATTTCTCACATCGCGCGTGATAGTTAATCATCCATTTGAAACGGTTTCTTCGGAAGGATTTCCGTTGAGGAATTGACAAGAAAAATAATCACCTCCATAATATCGTCCAGAAATGGTACAAGTGCCTGCGGAATATTAGGCGAGAGGATTCGAAAGTCCGTAATTCGGGTAATTGATCGTTCGACGTGCACACGATGTCGCGCAATGTAATAAGAGTTATTCGCTTCCGCCGGTGATAGTTGCGTTCGCTGTCCAAGGAAATCTGGCGTCATCAGTTTGATTCCTCGGTGAGCTTCCTCAGGCGAAAGTGCAAAACCTTTATCTGCCATAATTGTATCGCCTGGCTCCAAACAATCCAGCAAACCAGAACGACTTAGAATAGCTTGATCACTAATTCCACCAAGAGCTCCTCGAGAGATAAAAGAAATCTTCGCAGCAGGTGTGATCCCTACCATAAACTTGACTGTAGCATAATGTTTATAATTGGAAAAAGCGTACGACTGCGTTCCCGGATGCGACGATGTTTCTGTGAAAAGCTCAAAACTGTCCACAATGACTCGAACATCACCATATCCGGACGACAGAAACTCGGCTGGAGCGTCCAGTTTCACTTGTTCACGCGACGGGAAGTAATCTAGCAGCCGCACAACATAAGCCATAGTGTTTATCCACATTTCAAATATCCGACCGACCGTCGTTTTGTGAAGTTTGAAGATAATTCCTAAGAATTCTGTCGTTAGGTCCATACGCAGTCTGAACAGCACCAAGAGAAACTGGTTTTCTGCGGACAATTTTCTGCGGTCTGGACGAGGAGTTCCGTTCGGATATCTTCTCTGGTTCGAGGCCGCTACGACAGGCGCAAATATATTGCACAGTTCCACAAACGCCGTATAACTCACGACACCGGTCATTCGTCGAAACACATCGTCCTTGCAAGACTCCAGTTTGTATGCACTGAGAACTGGCTCCTCGTCCTCCATGTACAACAGCTTCTCCAGTTCAGCAATGTGGTCATCCCTGGCTTCCAACTCCGCTTCCAGTTCCATATTTTTAGCTTTGGCTAAACATAACTGCATTTCCAGTTCCATAATCTTTTGTTGAAGATCCTCCGGCTGAAGGACAATATCTAAATACATTCACTTCATAAAACCAATAATCAGGTCAGTATAATACTGTTTCTTAATGAAACTTAACACGCAATTCAGAATTATTACAGTAGTTCATGGATTAATAGTAATAAAAAACTTCCATTTAACAAAACAGAACATCTGATTTTTTATTCCTTTGCCTCTTTGGTCTTGATCCGCTTGAAGTTCCAGAAGTGAAAAGCTGTCATCCAGTTCCCCAATCTCTTCGGTGCACATTCTCTTTTTTACAGGGGAAATATTAATGGATGGGTCTGTGAAATCAGAAACACATATGAGTAACTTAAGGAAAGGAAAAAACAATCATCAAAGCAGGAGCTGAACTCGTACATACCAGTGACTGACTTTCGTTTTTCGGGTGCTATAAAAACTGTTGGAAAACCTCCGACTTTCACTCTCCGTTTTCCTCCTCCAATCACTTCCATGTTGTGGTCTTCGAAATGGTCGGAACATACGCGATCTTGTTTCACAGCAACCCACGCATCGCGATTGATATTGCGCAGCCAGTGGCCGCGAACGATGCTGGGGTTCTCCGGTATCCTGAAGAAGGAATGGGGTCCAGCTGTACTGCAGTTCTGCCCGCTTGTGTTGTTATGACATCCAGGAACACAGCAGCGTACCATCTTGATAAATTCAGGCAGACCAGGTTTCTATTGCAAGTGATAATATTCTAGTAGGAAGTAGGAAGTTAATACAGTAGGAAGTTATCGTACGCGCAGAAAGTAAACGAAAAGAATTTAGTTACAAGAAATGTGCAGGATATTGGTCCAGTTCTGGTCCAACCATTGGTCTGACTTTATAAGATATTTCACACTGAAAGTAAAGTTAGTCGATTGTTTACTGCTGACACTTGTCGAACCAATCAGATAGCCATTTGCGATAGTTTACAATGGATTGTGATGCTCTTAAAACTTGAGAAAGTCTTTAAAAAACTAAATTAATCTTCCGGTCCGCGGAGTTTTATTCACTGGTCTTTCGGTCGAGAAAATTAGCGCGCCTGAATGTGTCCCGGTTGGCACGCATCCGAAATACTCTGTCAGTTGCGCAATTTTTTCAGGTTTTTAGTGATTTTCGTGGGAGGAGCCAGCTGAGGCAACCAATCAATTTCGCTGGCACGGGCACGATGTAAGTCAGAATACGCCAATGTCAGTCAGAATTTCCGTGTTGCGCAATGACTATACTGATAGCATTAAGTACGATACAAGAATTTGTTTGGACATTATAATATTCATAGCGCATTGTATCCTTCTAATACTATATATTTTCGTAAATACATACCTACACGAATTGCGAATTCAGTGTGTAAAACTGTGGGAAACTTACCCCTTGATCTTCTTTAATCTCGCGATTGAGGTTATGCTTTGACGTTTCTGCTATTGGATATGACTGGCGCCAAATATACCCACGCACGTACATTAATACAACTGTATTCTAACATAACATCCAACAGCCAGCATCCAACACACACATTTCTCATAATTACAGGACTTACAGTTCATGCTAAATCCAAATTTCCATAACAATGTCAACGCAACACGTGGTGTACTTTATCACATTTGCCAGTGAGGCTTGTTTCGCTAAAAAATGGCTTGGATTCACAAGTACTACGAAGTAACATAAAGTCTGTCGTAACAACGGATTGTTCCAATCGCGTTAGATTTATATGCATCGTATTTACAAGCTTACGGTATTGTGTAGAAGTACGCGTACAAATATCACCATAACGCTTTTAGGGAACAGTCTTTATCATGTGAACAAATGACTAATTCGACTTCAGAAAAAACGCGTCTCGACAACTATCATAAGGAAAAATGCACAAGACACAACGGAATTATTTCTGATACAAAAATAGATTTTATAATAGTATACGAAAGCCACCTTAATCATAGCTGACAAGGAGGCAAATTTCGATACAGCAGCCCGAAACACAGAAATTACGACAAACCCGACAAAAGCACCGATACCCAGAAAACCGCCTTAATGACAACCAGGACTGAAACACAACTGACCGTTACAATTCACAGGCGTAACAGAGCGCCTCCAAAACGAGACTTGTGACCTTTCCCAAATCCAAGGATTCCGCATCCGTGATTGTCCATTTCTTCCCGCGAAATTCTTCCAACCCACATGGAGTAGCACTCTGCAGCTCATCCAGAATCTGCAATGGATATCGTCACGTAAGCCGTACTTCTACATTGCAACAAAATCACAAATTACTATATTTCACAAAATACACTCACAAAATACACGGAAAGGTCGAAAGAGCACAATCCACGAGGGATATATCCTAAGCTGATAAGTATCGTGATACGAATTTGTTGAACAACCTTCAGTAACTCACCCAGAGGACTTTTGCAGTACAATTGTGCGGGTTTTCCTTCAGCACTTTGTGAAAACCCGCAGCGAGACGTTCAAACAGTCTCGGACAAATTGCACCATGGTTGATGGCGTACCAAACACGCTGGACAAAATCCCTCGCTGTAACATCCAGTTGAATGTGTGCGATCTTTCCCTGGACAAGCAGCCAAGGAAATTTAAAAGAGAGAAACGTCATCTCCAACGTCGTCTCCTTCATAATCAACCGATCACAGACCAGCGCCAGGGCTACCCGCAGCTGCTCCAGAACACCAAGGACACTCTGGCAGCTAGAGAAGAAAGTGCGGTCAAATGTCCACATGAAGTCTGTCAGAATCAAGGTCTTGATGCGAGGACGCTCCTGCTGATCCATAATGCACTTTAACAGATCAACCAACACAAACAAATCTCTTTTCATCAAATGACTCAGCGCAATCAGCCGGGTTCGGGATGTCCAAGCGCTGTGCAAGTACAATGCTAGTTTGTAGTTGTAAGACTCGAACTTTCGACAATCATACAAGGAGAGACGAATGTAACCTGGATCCGTCGACAGAATGACGGCGTCCCACCTGGCACAGACACGTCGAATACGACTGCGTGCCACCGTGTTCAAACTGCCAAATACCAGCGACAAGATTCCACAGGGGAACATTTTGTTGATATTCAAATCCGCTACAACCTCCAACTGGGGATCGACACAGCTGGTCACCATTAGTCGAGAGATCACAAAAGTGTTACATGGTCGACGAATTTGTTGCCCGGGTATAACCATTGTGCCAACGGAATTCATGGTCTTAATCAGTCCAAAGGTTCCCTCTCTATCCGACTTGAGTAGTGTAGCAGGAAACCATTTCCATGGTTGATCGGGTTCCATGCGGAGTATAGGGCCTCCACTGGTTCGCCGCTTTTGTAAGGGGAATAACGAACAGCTTTTGGCAGGCGAAATATCTTCCCAATAGGTACCCGCTGTATTCCATTCGATTTACAGCCAAAGTCAATGACTAGAGCACCGGTTGCACGATCAACCGCTGTTCCATAGTGAAGCAGTCCATCGTCTCCTCGGACTGATACTGCGCTCCTGGTGTCGACTTTACCAGGAAAAGGTATCTTAGAAGAAGCCATTGCATCAATAAAACCATTGCTGACACTCACAGCGGGATCTGGGAACTGAGATGTGGTGGACGAACTTCCAGACGAAGAGATAGCAGGAGCGTTGGGCATTGGAATCCGCGATTTGCATGCTTTCACATGGTTGACGAGTTCAGCTCCTCTGGTAAAACGCTTGCGACAATGTGGACACGGATCGCGGGCCATAGTCCGAGGAAAATCAGAAAAGAACGATTCAAACAATTCAATACGAATCAAAATATCAGTTCCGATTAAAAAATCCGTTCGTGTGTGTTTATTTGTTCTATGAACACACATTGACGATATGGTAGATTCATGATCAGCAGATCAGGTAGAAGCAGCTAGCTGTGGGTAGATACCATACTGTGCGGTGTTTTTTCACGAATATTGTACGTAGATATAGCAAGTCAAAAAACGACCGTTCATACCGAATTTATTCGGAAAATGCGAAATTCGGAGTTTCGCACGGGCATTTATTCACCGCCTCCCTTGGAGGCGTTGAAAAAATGAGCGGGCGCCTCTGTTGCGGTAATTTTGCTTTACTGCATTGTGCCGGTTATTACTTCGTTGCACTTTTATCGGAAAACGTTATTGCACTTCATCAAATCAGCCGAGACAAACACACCCATAAGGCCCAAGCTGCTCAGTTTAATATACCGGATTCCGGATGTCCAAACGCTGTAACAGTCGCTGTTTAAGTTCAGCGCTAATTTGTCCCTGTAAGACTACCACTTCCGGCACTCATGATTACCATGCACAAGTAACACAACTGACTGTTTACATGGGGGAACACAGTACAAGAGTGCAGGACTAATTTTAACGATGTTTTCGCGTCACGCTGCAGTGTTGAAAAAGCGCACAATGTTCTTTCGATAAAGAACCGGATGGCTGGCTTTATGAAACTGTAAGTCCTGTAATTATAAAGGGGACCCAGGCATCATTCTGCTGGATGTTGTGTAAGAACATGTACGGAATACATTTGCCTTCAGTCACATTCAATGGGAGAAACTTCAAAGGAAGACCGAAATAGCAGGATAATAAACAACGGCGAAAAATATTCCAAAGATGGGCACGACTTGTACGCACCGAGTAGGCATTCGTGCATGTATATATGTAAAAATTTAGAGTAATCTTGGCGGTGATTCAGCAATGACACAATGCGCTACGAGTATGCAGAATGGATGAAGATAATTCTTGCAATGCTTTACGCGTAATGCTATCTGTTTTTTGGCTATCGATGAAAACACTATTTAAATCAATGCTGACATCGACACTATTTATCTACACGTGCCGACGTGCGCACTCGCTCGCCTTATTTTCTATTGGATTAGATACTGCATGTCGAAATGCACTTAATTGTTGTGCAGTTTGGAGAACGCGGAAAATGTAATTCCGAAAATATGTTGCATTCTATACCGCCCAGTTTTAAATACCAGTAGTATGGAAAACCATTGATTCATTTGTTATGATCAATGGATGGTTTTATGCCAAGTGGAATCTTTTCAGCATTTGTTATATTTCGTATTTTATGTTGGCGTTCTGTCCACGTCCACCTTTATCAAGAATACATAACTAATTGTAAAACGTTACCGGTGATTCGATTCGTAGTTTGCATAACCATAACGATGTCAGCATGAGCGCATGTTGTGGAAGCACCGTAGCGCATAGTCACGCATACAATGTCACAAGTACTAGTACTTGTTTCGTAACATTGAATCTGTAATAACAACGGATCTGTTAGTCCATTTTGATAAAATTCTCACAGGCGCAGTTAATTTTGATTTCCTTTTGCACTTTTACGTCCTTCCCGCAGAAAAATACATTTTCTATGACTACAGTATGTCAAAAAAATTCAGCCGTTTCGTGTCTCGTCGGTGTCATCATGAGGCAGGAATCGTACTTAAAAATCGCGAAAACTGTGAGACTGACAACAAAAAATTCGCGTTAGTTCACTGTTTTCAATCGCCTTCGATTAAGGCCGTCAATATATGCTCACAGTGGCTGCGTTTGAAGCTGTTTCTGCTGCTTTGGAGGCAAAAGTTTTCCTTCAAGTTTATGCGGGGCTGTTAGTAAATGATTTGTTTACATCAAGAAATTTTTGTTTGAAAAAAATTTAATACCGTAAATTTTAAAATTTAATTTTAATGATTAAACTTTGAACGCATTTCTACAGAGCTATAGATGTCACTTTTTTCGAAAAACAGCGCTGGAACGTGTTAAATAACATTATCTTGCACCTTAAAGAGCCTTTTTTAAAGAGCCTTTTGACGACATGTAGACAGAATTAACGATATGTGTTTCAAGCATGACGTGTTGTTATGAATTATTGAAGAAGTACGCTGAAACAAGTTGTCCGCGACTTGTCGCCAAAGCGATTTTACGGGGGAAAGATCTTTACCTCAAATAATAACTAATCATTTAGAAAACAGCAGGCCAACATTAAGAACCATCAATATTAGGAAACGTTCACATTATACACAATTCACATGTCAATGCCCATACTCCGATACAGAGAACGAGATTTGGTTTAGTATTATTGTATTACTATTACACGAAAGCCACCGTAAACATATCTGACATCAAAAGAAGGAGATAAATTTAGAAAAAGCAACCAGAAAAACAAGCGCAGAAAAAAACAGCTGTAAAAGTGAACTGGAAAATAAACTAACGAAGCAAACACATCTGACCGTTTTACAATCTACAAGAGCTACCGAGCGCATCCACAACGATACTCGTGACCTTGCTCAAATCCAACGATTCCGCATCCGTGATTGTCCATTTCTTCCCACGAAATTCTTCTCTCCCACATGGATTAGCACTCTGCAGCTCCTTCAGAACCTGCAGTTCGGATACCGATATGGAAGACACCAAAAGTAGCAAAAACCGAAAAATGCAACAATACAATATTTCGACCAAAATTTAAATATCGGGAGTCAATATTGTACATCTCGACCTTGTAAATATCGGATGCGAATAAGCTGGAAAACCAACATCAACTCACCCAGAGGATCTTCGTAATGCAATTGACTTTATTTTCCTTCAGCACATTGCGAAAACCCGAAGTGAGACGTTCCAACTGTCTCGTACAAACGCCGCGGTTGACGGCGTACCAAACACGCTCGGCAAAATCCCTCGATGTTACATCCAGCTGAATTTGTGCGATTGTTCCCTGGGTAAGCAGTCCCGAATTAGGTGGAAGATAAAGAAACACCAGCTCCAACGTCGCCTCCTTGACAATCAACCGATCACAGACCGGCGCGAGGGCTTCCCGCAGCTGCTCCAGAACACCAAGAACATGGTGGCAGCCAGAGAAGTCAGTTCGCTCAAACGTCCACCTGACATCTGTCAGAATCAGGGTCCTGATGCGAGAACGCCCCTGCTGACCCATAATGCACTTTAACAGATCAGCCAACACCAACAAATCCCTTCGGCCCAAATTACTCAGCGCAATCAACCGGGTTCGGGATGTCCAAGCGCTGTGCAAGTACAGTGCAAGTTTGTAGTTGTAACACTCCCACTTTCGACACTGATCGTAAAACGACAGGCGAATTTCATCTTGATCCGTCGACTGAATGACGGCGTCCCACATTCCACACACACGTCGAAGACGACTGCGTGCCGCAGTGTTTAAACTGCCGAATACCAGCGACAAGATGTCACGCGGAAAAACTTTGTTGATGTTTAATTCGGATGCAGCCTCCAATCGGGGATCATCACAGCTGGCGACAGTCAGTTTAGCAAAGGCCCGAGCGCTACATGGTCGATGAATCTGCTGCCCGGGAAGAACCATTGTAATTGTGGTATTATTCCACATCGTTGTGATGAATCCAAAGGTTCCCTCTCTGTCAGAATTCAGCAGTGTAGCCGGGAACCATTTCCACGGTTGATTGGGCTCCAGGCGTAGGAGGACCTCAACGGGTTCGCCGCTTTTAAACTGGGAATGTCGACCAGCTCTAGGCAAGAGAAACACCTTCTCAATGGATACACGCTGTATTCCACCGGGTTTATAGCCAAAATTAATGACCAGAGCACCGGGTTCGCGAGCGACTACTGTTCCATAATGAAGCAGTCCATCGTCTCCGCGGACCGATACTGCACTCCTGGCGTGCACTTTTCCATGAAAAGACATTTTTGTAAATTTGCCAGCCCCTGAAATGGTATCACTGTCGCTGCCCAGAGAGGGATCTTGAAACTGGGATGTGGAGGACGAAGAGGTAGCAGGAGCGTCGAGCATTGGAATCCGCGATTTGCATGCTTTCACATGGTTGACGAGTCCAGCTCCTCTGGTGAAACGCTTGCGACAATGTGGACACGGATCGCGGGCCATATTCCGAGGAAAATCACAAACCGAACGAATCAAACATTCAGTTTTTATCAAAAAATCAGTTCCTGACGTTTTTGCTGATTACTGTAGTACTGCCACAGTCCCTTAGCACTGCAGTATTTTCCGTATTTTTAAATTTTCAAGGGCGTTTAATGTTTCACAGCCTCCCGGGTGGGGCGCCTTTACTGCGGGCGGGAGCGAGCTCTTTTTAACGCGTGCGTTTAAGACTTTAGGTACGAGTATGTCGGGGTATTTGAAGCGCGGTTGGAGTATTTGAACTGTAATCAAAGACCAAAAGGAGGGCCAGCTACCAAATAGCGTCCAGAACCAAGGATCTCTTAAATTAGGGACCAATTAACTGGCCGAAAGTCAAAAAAGCAAGATTTCGACTGTTTCCGGTGCTTTTATGCGACAGCAAACTTTTATCGGAAAACGTACCACATATCAATTCGAAAATAGGGCTCTCTCGTCCCATATGGACTGCTCTCCTGAAGCAGCACGCCTTTCTCGAATACCAGACAGGCATCGGTACAGCGCTAAAATCAGTCCACATCTGCTGCTAATTATAGGCTGTTCGTGTAATCATGATACAAAAAACCTGAAGATCACAAGAAAACAGATGCTGCTTTACATCACCTTGCAATAATGTTAGTCACCTTGAAATCACATTGTCCGGTTACACGGTATTTGGTTGCAGTCGAAATGTGATCAACCGACCACAATACTTGGAAACACTGAGTTTGTTATAACAACAATTTCGGCTGTTTACTATTCCAATTCGATCAGATTATCGCAGTTATTGTTTAGTCGGTTGCAGTGCATAGCGAAACGTATTTTTCGGCCTGCACGCAGTGTTGTGAACGTCGAACTGGAGTGAAAAGTGTGAATGTTATCATACTACTAATATTTAGTTATGAACGGACATCTGTTACAAGACAGTACTATGCAGCTCCCGCTGCATATTAGCGTCAGTAATATTTTTTTGGTCCAAATTTGGTATCATTCGACTCAGCTCGTCGAGTTCTATCGAATGGTGCAACATTTGGTCTTATTACTATCTTTACCCCACCCCCCCTTCTTCGGCTTAAATATTACTGACTTAAATAAAAACGATCACCAAAACACCAGAAAAGTGCAAGACATTCCAAAAATCACGTTTCACTACGCGAAAACCACCTTAACCACATCCAGCCAGAAACAGACAAATTTCCGGGATGTAAAAGAATAATGATTCAAAAAAACCAGGAAAAAAGTGACAGATGGAAAACTATAATTTCAGACACAGTCACACTAGGTCAGACTGAAAAACCGAAAACCGACCGTCTACGATCTACTGGCATTACAAAGCGCATCCAATACGATACTCGTTAGCTTGCCCAGGTCCAACGATTTCACGTCCTCGATGGTCCATTTCTTTCCACGAAATTCTTCTATCCCACATGGATTAGCGCTCTGCAGCTCATCCAGAATCTGCAATACACAGACCCTTAAAACAAGCGGAAAAGTGCAATAATGTACAAAATTTTTCAACAAACAACACGAAAACATAAAGCAAAGGGTTTTTCGGTTTTAGTTTTGCACAGTAGCATAATGCCGTAGTAATTTCGAGCGCCAGCACTGTTATGTCACCTTGCCATTCAAGTTTCGTAGCAAAAGGGTATATTTCATATTTCAGTTTCGTAAATAGTGGATGCGGATCCGAATTTGTGGAGAAAAGTAAAACCAGCAATTTACCCAAAGGATTTTTACAAAGCACTCGCTATTATTTCCCCTCGAAGCCTTCCGGAGATCCGCAGCCGGACGACCAAACTTTTCCTTACAGACGCCTCCACGGTTGGCGGCATACCAAACACGATCCGCAAAATCACTCGCTCCAACATCCAGCTGAATGTGTGCTATTCTTCCCTGCGCAATCATGCTCGAATACGGTGGACGATACAGAAACATGAGATCCAGCGTCGTCTTCCTCACGATCAACTGATCGCAGATTGGCGCCAAAACTTTTCGCAGCTCCTCCAGAACACTAAGGACATGGCGGCAGCCGGAGAAGAAAGTTTCACAAATACTCCCACGGAAAGCCCACATAAAATCGGTCAGAATCAAGGTCTTGATGCGAGGATACCCGTGCTGATCCATGATGCACTTCATCAAATCAGCCAAGACAAACACGTCCATAGCGCCCAAACTACTCAGCGAGATAACCTGGATTCGGGACGTCCAGGCGCTGTGCAAGTACAGCGCTAATTTGTAGTTGTAAGACTCCCATTTTCGGCTCTCATCGTACAAGAAGAGGCGAATATTGTCTAAATCCGTCGACTGAATGACGGCGTCCCACATTCCACAGACACGTCGAATACGAGTGCGTGCGACGTTGTTTAAACTCCCAAATACCAGTGACAGGATCTCACGTGGGAAAACCTTGCTGATATTCAAATCTGTTGAAATTTCCAATTTGGGATCATCGATGCTGGCAACAGTCAGGTGGGAGAACGTAACAGCATTGCATGGTCGAAGAATCTGCTGCCCGGGCACAATAATTGCTACTTCGGCTGTGGAATTGTTGAATGTTGTAGTGATGAATCCAAAGGTTGCGTTACTGTCAGACTTGAGTAGTGTAGCCGGGAACCATTTCCACGCTTGATCGGGTTCCATGCGAAGGAGGACAGCCACTGGTTCGCCGCTTTTGAATGGGGTATAACGAACAGCTTCGGGCAGGCGAAAGATCTTTCCAATAGGTACCCGCTGTATTCCATCCGATTTGATGCCAAAATCAATGACCAGAGCACCGGTTTCACGATCGACCACTTTTCCATAATGCAGCAATCCATCGTCTCCTCGGACTATCACGGCACTCTTGGTGTGCACTTTGCCGTGGAAAGACATAGAAAATTTGTCAGCCATTGCGTCGAAAATGGTACCACTACGCTATTTGTTGTGATTCTTGTGAAACCGGAATCCGAGATCTGGTGTGAAGACAACGACATTACAAACTTCAAAAGTTGATCAATGTGACTGTTACTAGTCTGTTAGTGTAAGACTGTAAGACTGTAAGTTACCATTTCAGACTGATTTCAAACTGATTTAATTTAAAACTGATTTCAGTAAAAGTAGTAAACACACTGCCTTCCGCTGGCGGTCGCCCTGGCAAGTGCAAATTCATCGGCTTTTGGGATTAATATTTTAATCCCGATGGGCCAGGGCCGCCAGCCTGCCAGGCACGCTTTGCATAATGAATTTTCTGCGTACTGAATCTTTCTGGACCACTTTGCATACTGTACTCACTGAGTACTGCTCAGCTTTATCGGGCAGTGTGGTGTACCGAACTGAAATATTTCGCCCAACATTCCGTAATCATACCGAATCGTGTAAGCTCCTATGACGAAGCCCGTGTCCTGCCTCATGACTCGTCTTGACATAAGAAATGTATTTTTGTGCTGAAAGGACGTGAAAGTGCAAAATGAATGAAATTAAAGTGAACTGCGAGAATCTTATCAAAATGGACTAATACTGTAGATCCGTTGTTACTACAGATTCAATGTTACGAAACAAGTATGCGTGACAACATAATACGGAACATTGGGAACAGCATGCGTTCTTGCTGCGTTGACATTATTATGGTTATGCAAATTTGGCTGCTTTTTGAAACTGTGAGTCACGTAATTATAAGGAGACTCACTTGTCAGCATCATTCTGCTGGATGTTGTGTTAGAGAATATTCTATCATGTATGGAGCACATTTTCCGCCAGTCATATTCAATGGGAAAAACGTCAAAGGAAGACTGAAATCACAAGATGTCAAACAGCGGCGAAAAAGATTTCAAAGAGAGACACATGATAAGTTCCACAAAGTAATTCTTGTAAGCATCGAGTACGCATTCGTGCATGTATAGATTAGTGGCAATTCAGAGTAATCTTGACAGTGATCATTGATGACATCATGCGCTACGAATACAGAGCGGATAAAGAAATTCTTACTTTTTATGCGCGTAATGCTGTCTGTTTTTTTGTTGGCTGTTTAGACATGTTTTTGGTGATTCGATCTGTCCGTATCCGGAGCACTTGCGCATCCATTTCTTTATCGAAAGAACACTGTGCGCTTTATCAACACTTCAACGTGACGCGAAAACATCTTTAAGATTAGTCCAGTACATGTACTATGTTCCCCGTGTAAAGCAGTCAGTGGACTCAGTTCTGTACGGTGAGTGCCGGAAGTAGCTATAGGAGTCTTACAGCCGAAACCGCTCGCTAGTAATTAAGAACATTTGTATTGTTTACTCTATATCCTTTATAGATTAAAAAAACAATAGCTCTCCTAATTACTAGCGAGTGGCTTCGTGCTAGCTCATACCACGAAAACACAGGTTTCTTAAACATATGCATATGCATATCTTAAACGTATGCATATACAAGCAAAAGTTAAAAATGCTTCAGTTTCTTAGCATAATTTGCAAATAACACTATAATTATGCTAATAATAATAATATAATTTGGATATAGAATGCATTTGTTCTCTTAATTACTAGCAAGCGGCATCGTTACAACTACATACAAGTTATCGCTGCACGAACCTAAACTGGATTTCGGCAGCCGGAATCCAGTATATTACGCTGCGTAGTTTGGGTCTCATATGGATGTGTTCGTCTGGGTTGCTCTGATGAAATGCAATAACGTTTTCACTTTTCCGATAAAAGCACCGAAAACAACAGCGGGCACAATGCAGTAGAGTAAAATTACCGCGATAAAGACGCCCCGCTCACATGTTCACCGCCTTTTAGGGAAGCGATGAATAAATGCGCGAGCGAAATACGGTATCCCGTATCAACGATCGTTTTTGAATTGCCATATCTACATATTCGTAAAATAACACAGCACAATATCTAGCTGATTCTACCATATCGTGTGTTCATAGAACAAATGAACACCCAGGAACGGATTTTTTAATCGGATTTGATATTTTGATTCGCATTGAATTGTTTAAATCGTTCTGTTTTTGGTTTTGCGCGGACTATGGCCCGCGATCCGTGTCCACATTGTCGCAAGCGTTTTACCAGAGGAGCTGGACTCGTCAGTCATGTGAAAGCATGCAAATCGCGGATTCCAATGCCCAACGCTCCTGCTGCCTCTTCGTCGGGAAGTTCGTCCACCACATCTCAGTTCCCAGATCCCGCTGTGAGTGTCAGCAATGGTTTTATTGATGCAATGGCTTCTTCTAAGATACCTTTTCCTGGTAAAGTCGACACCAGGAGCGCAGTATCAGTTCGAGGAGACGATGGACTGCTTCACTACGGAACAGCTGTTGATCGTGCAACCGGTGCTCTAGTCATTGACTTTGGCTGCAAATCGAATGGAATACAGCGGGTACCTATTGGGAAGATATTTCGCCTGCCAAAAGCTGTTCGTTATTCCCCCTACAAGAGCGGCGAAAAAGTGGAGGCCCTACTCCGCATGGAACCCGATCAACCATGGAAGTGGTTTCCTGCTACACTACTAAACTCGGATAGAGAGGGAACCTTTGGACTGATCAAGCCCGTGAATTCCACGGTAACAATGGTTGTTCCCGGGCAACAAATTCGTCGACCATGTAGCGCTTCTGCCATCTCTCGACTGATGGTGGCCAGCTGTGTTGATCCCCAGTTGGAGGTTGTAGCGGATTTGAATATCAACAAAGTGTTCCCCTGTGGAATCTTGTCGCTGATATTTGGGAGTTTAAACACGGTCGCACGCTGTCGTATTCGACGTGTCTGTGGCAGGTGGGACGCCGTCATTTTGTCGACGGATCCAGATAACATTCGTCTCTCCTTGTATGAGTGCCGAAAGTTCGAGTCTTACAACTACAAATTAGCATTGTACTTGCACAACGCGTGGACATCTCGAACCCGGCTGATTGTGCTGAGTCATTTGATGCGAAAGGATTTGCTCGTGTTGGTTGATCTGTTAAAGTGCATTATGGATCAGCAGGAGCGTCCTCGCATCAAGACCTTGATTCTGACAGACTTCATGTGGACATATGACCGCACTTTCTTCTCTAGCTGCCAGAGTGTCCTTGGTGTTCTGGAGCAGCTGCGGGTAGCCCTGACGCCGGTGTGTGATCGGTTGATTATGAAGGAAACGACGTTGGAGCTGACTTTTCTCTCTCTGAAATGTCCCCGGCTGCTTGTCCAGGGAAACATCGCACGCATTCAGGTGGATGTTGCAGCGAGTGATTTTGCCGAGCGTGTTTGGTACGCCATCAACCATGGTGCCATTTGGCCGAGACAGTTTGAACGTCTCACTGCGGGTTTTCACAAAGTGCTGAAGGAAAACCCGCACAATTGTACTGCGAAAGTCCTCTGGGTGAGTTACTGAAGGTTGTTCAACAAATTCGTATCACGATACTTATCAGGTTAGGATATATCCCTCCTGGATTGTGCTCTTTCGACCTTTTAGTGTAGTTTGTGAAATATAGTAATTTGTGATTTTGTTGCAATGTAGAAGTACCGCTTACGTGACGATATCCATTGCAGATTCTGGAAGAGCTGCAGAGTGCTAATCCATGTGGGATAGAAGAATTTCGTGGCAAGAAATGGACAATCGCGGATGTGGAATCGTTGGATTTGGGAAAGGTCACAAGTATCGTTATGGAGGCGCTCTGTTACTCCTGTGGATTGTGAACGGTTAGTTGTATTTCAGTCCTGGTTGTGACGCTGTTTTCTGGCTTTCGGTGATTTTGTGGGTTTTTTTATAATTCCTGTGTTTCGGGTTGCTGTTTCTGAGTTTGTCTCCTTGTCGGTTACGATTAAGGTGGCTTTCGCATAATAATAAAAAAATCTTTTTTTTGTATGGGAAATATTGCCGTTATGCGCTTTCTTTCGAAGTCGAACTGGACATTTGTTCTGTTGTTTACATGATAAAGACTGGTCCCTAAAAAAAGCGCTCTGGTGATATTTGTACGCGTACTTCTACATACACAATTATTCCGTAAGCGTGAAAATACGATCAGATTCAAATTTAATCGAACGCGATTGGTAGTTGAATGAACTGCGAGATCTTATCAAAGTGGACTAGTAGATCCGTTGTTACGACAGACTCGTCGTGGTACTTGTACATCAAAGCCATTTTTTTAGCGAAACAAACATCACTGGCAAATGTGATAAGGTAAACCACGTGCTGCGTTGACATAGTTTAAGCGAACGCGGAACAGTAGTGTAACACATTTTCACAAAATACTGAAAAAATGACGGTTTACTAGGCGAACACCACATTATTATTAAACCAAAGACGACAAGCACTATGCAAATCTGAAAAGGGCAAAGCCTAACACAATGATTAGTTAAGAAACCCCAGGAAATCAATAACCGCTGAAACACTATATTTCCCGTCACGGGCGAACAAAATCAAAATGACCGTCGGCAGACACTACCGAGCGCATCCAAAGCGATACTTGTGAGCTTGCCCAGTTCCAGCGATTTCACGTCCTCGATGGTCCATTTCTTTCCACGAAATTCTTCCGCCCCACATGGATTAGCACTTTGCAGCTCGTTCAGAATCTGCAATTCGGGTGCAATATATCTATCGATTATTTTATACAACAATATTCAACTTCACAAACATGCTAAGCCGTGATATGAAGTATGGTACTTTCTATCATGGCTAAACCATCTAGCAAGCAAACGCGTATATATCGCATTTGAATTTTGTGTAGGGAATACACGTGATCTGAATTTATCTACCCAGAGGATTTTCGCGAAGCACTCGATATTCTTTCCCTCCAACACCCTGCGAAGATCCACAGGAAGACTACCAGGATTGTCCCTCTCACCATCGTTGACGGCATACCAAACACGCTCAGAAAAATCACTCGATGCAGTGTCCAGCTGAATCTGCGTTATACTTCTCTGGATCATCATCCTCGAATCACGAGAACCATAAAGAAACAAAAAATCCAACGTTATCTTCTTCACGATCAACTTATCACAGACATGCGCCAGGACTTTTCGCAGCCGCTCCAGAATGCTAAGGACATGGCGGCAAGTTTCGCTATCTCCCCGGAAACTCCACATAAAGTCTGTCAGAATCAAGGTTTTGATGCGAGGACGCCCGTGCTCATCCATACCCCACTTCATCAAATTAGCCAAGTCACACAAATCGATTATGCCCAATCTACTCAATGTGATAACCTGAATTCGGGACGTCCAACAGCGGTGCAAGTACAGCGCCAATTTGTAGTTGTACACCCCAGCTTTGAACGATGCATCGTTCAAGTACAAACGGAGGTTGTTGGAATCCGTCGACTGAATCACGGCATCCCATATTCCACAGACGCGCCGGATACGGCTGCGTGCGCCCGTGTCTAAACTGCCAAATACCAATGACAGGATCTGCAGCGGGAAGACTTTGTTCATGTTCAGGTCCGATACAGCCTCCAGCCGGGGATCATCACCGCTGGCGATACGCAGCTGTTTGAACGCAGTATTGCTACATGGTCGAAAAATCTGCTGTCCGGGCACAGCCATTCTTACGGTGGACTTCTTGTACGTTGCACAGATGAATCCGAAAGTCCCCTCCTTGTCAGACCTCAGCAGTTTAGCAGGGAACCATTTCCATGGCTGATCGGGTTCCCAGTGCAGCAGGACCTTCACTCGTTCGCCGCTTTTGTATGGGGAATAACGCACAGCTTTCGGCAGGCAGAATACCTTTTCAATAGGTACCCGCTGTATTCCATCCGGTTTGTAGCCAAAGTCGATAAGTAGGACATCGGGTTCGCGAGCGACCACTATTCCATAATGAAGTAGTCCATCGTCTCCGAGGACTGATACTGCACTACTGTTGTGCACTTTTCCATGGAAAGAGACAGATTTGCCAGCCACTGCAATGGTAGTATTATTTGCACTCGGAGAAAGATTTGGGATGTGAGATGTGGCGGACGAAGAGGCAGCGGGAGCGTCAGGCACTTGTACTCTTAGTTTGCATGCTCTAATATGACTGGCGAGTCCAGCTCCTCTGGAACATAACTTACGACAGTGTGGACACTGAGCTCGGGCCATATTCCCCAGAAATCGAACAAAGAATGAAAAATTCGGGATGAACAAGATAGCAATGATTATATCATCACAATAAGTCAGCAACCGAAAAATTCACGCACTGCACTGATTTTTACAATTAATGGTAAACTAGGTATTATAATCGCTCTCCGCTGATGCTGGCGAGTGGCGATGAAGACCGGAGCGACGTAAAACGGACTAATAATTTTTCGCTGTAGCTGCGTTAGCCTACGTATAAAAGCGTAGCTGCTTTTAATGTGTGCAAGATCACGCATTTTTGCGTGTCTGCAGCGAAATCTCAGTTCAAACTTCAAAGTGGTCCGATTTGCTTGAAATTTTGACCGATATATTCCTCGTAACGAGTTCTGGAACACTGTTATTTTTTGCACGCTGTCTTTTCAAAAATTGCAAAGTTTTTAGAGTTATGAATACACCGCTAATACCAGACGATACAGCCGTTTAAGGCTGAGCAGAGCAAAGACCCTTGCACAATTATAGTAGGCAACCAAAGCGGAGTACAGAGGACTTCCGCAGCCGCTCCGCTCCGGTCGAGTACAGTGTACTTTCTCAGCACCGCCTCACGAGTAGGGCCTGGCTTTAGTTCGGGAGGGCCTTACAGTTCCAGCCTTGTTTGTCTCAACTGGTCTTTTTCATTTAGAAAATATAAAACAGTTTTTTTCTAACAACATAGGAGGCAAAAATTCGTGCGCGATTCCATTAGGAGATTGGCTGATGCTTAGTTTTCAATCATTCACCGACATCAGACCTCCCACATCATACTCTACAGGTAATTAATGTAAGTCAATCACATGCTTTGCTTTAAGCACAAGACAACTGAAATAGCATACACAACAGCAGCAGAAAAAAAGCTGCTACGATGTAGGTAGCCGCGCAAAATCAATTCCGCTCTCGTATGTTCACCCGGGATAAAGTGTTACGATGCGGTTATTTAAATACTTCAGCGTTCGGAAGTTATCGAAGATTCCGCTTCTCTCTTAGAGTTACCACTCAGGCCAACTCTCTCCACTGGATATTGATTTTCTCGCGCAGATGTCTGAAAATTTCCAGCTGCTCCTCCGTGACCTTTAACGGCTCCTGCATCACTGTTCAGATAACTGCTTAGGCACATCGTGGAGTTGTTAATGAACTGATGTAACGGTAGTAAGCTTTGCTTTCGGGCAGCATATCAACAAGGGCTAAGTCGCGAAGGGTTATGTTGACTGATTTTTTTCCTAAAAGGTTAAATGTCAATAAAGCATGATATGACTTCGATTACAAATACAAACGCTTAATTTTATTGCTTGTTTTGTGTTATTATTCCAGCACTGACTGTGTTACAATAACGATTGTTAAGCAAACGGTAAAAATTCGAAGGCGTTGTCGGTTAAAACATACAGCAGTATCATAATGAGATAACAATTTGGATTCTAATAAGAAAGGTACAGTAACGGGTGACGCGCAAATTTTGACCGTCTGTTTGAGTCTCCGTAACTGCCATGCGCAAAACAAGAATGCCGCCGTTCAAACGTTGCTTTGTAGCCAGACTACCATACTATATTTTCACTACAACAAGTTTGTTC